>CM068305.1:33773774-33895697 GCA_034768735.1 Schistosoma mekongi | reverse complement strand
GCGTAACATGCCAATAACAACTAAATAAATATACGCGAAAGCAAAATTTGAAACAAAATTTCACTAATCAAATAAACACGAATCATTTTATTTCGTTGGTTTCTCGTCACTGCCTACAAACAAGAATGTGTCATATAAATTGTTTAACAAAACCAAGTTTCACGTTATCGAATATCAGGAATAAATTCGTATTAATTGTTTTCGCATCAACTGCAAAATACTGACAATCAATATTTTTCCCAAATAAATATTTTGAAACAGAGTTATGCACACAAAATATCACCAAATAATTTTAATTCGTTGGTATGTTAGCACGTGATACTTCTTAGAATGTTTGACGTATAAATTGTTGCGAACCAACGTTTCCTTCTACGTTCCTCACTAACTAACCAAAATTATTTCATTCTGTTGATTTTGCGTTAACTGCATACAACTTAACATCAATATACTGCGAAAGCAATATTTGAAACAAAATTTCACCTAATCACATATTTTTTGTCTTATACTAGTTTAAATACTCTTCTGTACGTAAAAGATTACATTCTATTCCCATCCGTCTTTTTCCATTAGTTACATTATGTGAGATACTAAGGATATTTTTTTGGTACTCGTGGACAAGACTATTTTTATTATTACGCTGAAAATATCTTGGTACAGTAAGGCATCTAGAAACAAGTTACACAAAACAATAAAAGAGACGAAACAATAAGTAGTTACGGAATCAAGGTCAGTATATATTTGTTGGGGATTTATAATCACCAAAATAACCATCCCAATTGAAAAATATAATGGTTAATTAAATCAAGCGAGAGAAGTTGTATTGATTTTTTGTAAGCTTGACTTGTAAACTTCTATTACGTTAATTTAAAATTATTGTGAGTCTTACTCCTAATAACATTCAATTGTATTTGTAAAAGGTTGATGAATTCACTTGATGACTAATCACTGTAAATTAATTGATATCAAAAAAATTGATGCACTTACGTAAACGTTGTTCGCCAGTCTCATCTCCGTTTTTGCTCCACAATACAATCTTCCTACAAATCCAGTCTTTTGGAATAGCTGCAGGCTGGGAAGAACAAATTGTGGTATCCGACAGAAGTACAAGTATCTGAGGTAGCGTTCGCAGTTAATCGTATCGAGAAATCGTAGCAATCAGGCATATGATTCGGCTACCCTAGAGATCGTACGCGAACCGTATTAAGCCATAAGAACTCACGCGTATTTTGTCTCAACTGACCGGGAAAACATAACAGTTGGCGTCATAACAATGTTAATCAATACTACTAGGGAGAAAAATGCCCCTTATAATCGAGAATAAGATTTTAAAAGTGCCAATCGGCTGGTACCTTACATTATGAGACGTATCTACTAATTATCATGCCAGTGAGTTTCACGATTTTTAAAATCCAATCCAAGCAGTCGAAATGGACTTCAAGATGCTAGTCTATGACATCGAAAAAGACAGAGTGGGTGACGTTACTGCAAGTATTACGTACTAACTAAATTGGTGAGATTTAGGTAGCCTATATGCTATTCAAGGCAGTACTAAAGTCCGAAAACTCTTGTTCCAAATGACAGGTCTAGACTACTACTATGTAATTTCACAGCTAACTCTCCAAATACTGAGTAGATCAACTGGCTTGTAACGTTTTTATAGTTAGATTTCCCTGCAAACCTGTGTCAAAATAACAAAGGGATCTAAGAAATGAAACACTTATTTATGACGAAATATTTAGTCTTATAGCTCGGAAGCAGTATCATATAACAAGCCAGAAACTTAGTTTTCTCCGTAATTGTTGTTAATGTAGGTGCCGTGATACGATATTGTCCGGCAGCCCAAGTCAGTAGAACCGGCCACCCCCCTCTGAAGCAACGTTGGAAGATACCATTACATAACTACTGATGACCAAAATGGACTCATTCTCTATTCGTACTATTGCTTGGAATCAGGGTTTTTCAACTTCCCTAGACGGACCATACATATCTACCCACCCACTCTAAACGTTTGACTCGCCCCACCATTGTGCAAACAGTAAATGAAGACGGGAGTATTAACGTGGCGGCATGAAACGGATTTCCCGCTCTGAGCTTTATAAAATAAATACATGAGCATGCATAAAAGTTTTTTAGTTGTAAGAAGCATGTTTAAATTGTCCAGTACATTCCCATTTAAAGTCAAAACAAATGTGAGTGAAGTCTGCTCTACTTAAACTCACTGGTGGATGTAAGGTTACTTTTACTTTTTATATCTCAATATTCATAAACTATGAGTGTGTATTTGTTTATGAATGCTACATGGGATAAGTGTAAGTAGAAACGAATTACAAGGATGTTGGCTCGACATACTGTTTTGGAGCTGTTGAAAGAAATTCCTAAGGAAGCCGTTCACAGTTAACTGAAATAGTCTTAATGTGTTGTTTATCAAATATAACCTTTCACTGGGATTTGATCTTCATTTATTAAAACATTAATGTGTGCTTTATATTAATAGGCAAATATACAACACGTTCTAAATAATAGAAAAAAGTGTGATTGTTCGGTGTCTGCACCACATTCAAATAGTAATAAGTTCGGTAAAGATTTGCGTACATTGAATTCCATTTCTCCTGTTTCTCATCATGACAATTGTGTAAATAAATATAAAAATCCTGAGAAGGTTAATCAACGAGTTTCGAATTGGCTGCAGTGCGATCCATCATTGGAAACAGAAGTCAACAATTCTCTACTACCTAATGAAACTTGTAAAAAGTAAGTTATTTTCAGAAGTACTTCTTTACATAATAATTAATATGTATTGCGCCTACGTTATACCCGGAAGCATTAACCGCAACTCTAACTCGCTAACTATTTACGCGAAAACAGATACCCGCAACTAGTGACCAACGACTCAACAACTGGATTACTCTCCCGAATCCAAATCACGAAGGCATAACCGCAGCACTCAGAAAGACTCGATTCTATTTTGTTTCAATGCTGTATACATAGCTACAAATAACGACCTTGTAATAATTAGAATAATTAGCACACCAAAAATCACAACTGATCAGAAACAGTGAGGTCAGTGCAGAGAGAATGAACAGTGGTGCTAGTTACCACGCACTTTACAATTAATAAAAAGTAGCAAGATAAACACACTTACAAGAAAAAATAACTAGTTTTGTTTATTAGCTAGAGTACACCCCGCATACAAACATTCCAGTAACATGTCCGGATTCTCATTTAATTTATCAAAGTACGTGATTTCAGGTTTAAAATGTTTCTATTCTCATTACAGGTATGTATGAAATTAAGGAAACAAAAAAGTGATTCATTTCTCATCGAAAACTATATTCAAGAGGGAATTGAACACAGCGAAATGAGTAATGAGATAATGACACTACAAATTTACTAGTTTAATAATTATTTATTTTAGAGCGACTAGAAAGACAAAGTTTCAACTTTGTTACAAAGGTCGTAGGTATCTTTATAATAATCCCAGTAAAAGTGAACGATGCACAAAAATAAGATTAAGACTTATATAAAAAGGATATAACTGAAACGATGCTAAGCTAATGAAACGCAGATAACCAAACAAATGAAATAAAGTTGCCGGGATACTTTTAATTTGAAATACTTTTCACGACCATTCATTACTTATGAAGTCACAGTCTAATTCGGCTAAGTGCTCATCACCAGCCACCTCCAACCGCCACTACAAATTCACAATTACTTAGGGAGAACAGATTCTATTTGATGGGTGAATGCCTTGTAATTTGAACGACACTGTCATATACTTTTTTTCTTGCTTCATTTTACAGAAGATACGTTCTCAACTAATCGTGGTGTTGTGAGGTACTGTTCGACCTTAATAAGTGTGGGACGTTTAGCTTATGGTTGGAATTATTGATCCGATGTTGGTTTGTCAGTTAATTAGTAAACAGCGGAATAGTAGTTACATGTGCGTTTTTTTGTTCCGTAGCTTACGTATCACATGACTAATATATCATGGATAAGATTTCACACTGAAGGTTAAAAATCACGTGGAAATGCATCGCATATGCATCAAGATTGCACATTTATCTGACATAATGTAACTAGTTATCCCTTATAACAATATATACATCCATTTTTAGAGCCCATATATACTTTGGTTGCAATAATTCAATAAACCAGAATGTTGGGGTTCAAAGCGGTGTTCAAAATATGCGCTTAGTTAAAGTGAAGGAGCAAGATAATAACCTTCCGACGAGTGGATGTACAAGCGACACAGATCAAAGTATTTACTTAGCTTCTTTAGTAAATAAATATTTGAGTAACAAACCTATTGACAATGCAGGATCGGATATAGATAGTTCCATCGCAGTCGATTACAGCTTAGCAACAATGGATTATATGAAGCGACATGGTATAATTGGATTCGATGAAAATTGTGAGGCATATCGTGATAGTGTCTCACCAGTAGTAAGCAGTACTCCAACTGCAAACGACAGGGAGCCACCGAGTCATCTATCGTCTTTAATTCCATTTATGTCTACGGATCCTAAGTCTCTGGATTTACACGCAAGCTTTACAAGTGGAGAGTCATTACCCAATATAATAAATGGATTGGGTCTGGACAAATCAAATATGACAGATATATGCAACACAGATATGAAGTATCTATCTACATTATCTGCTTGTTCCTCCAAAAAGGATACTCTGGTCCTACCAATTTCGGAATTGCCGCACGTTTTTGATTGTGGACCTAGTGTTAGGAACAGTCCTATCCTCGACTTAGAACGATTACGATCGTTGCCCAAACTATTATGATTCTCACTGTACACAAAATGTATGTACTCTAAGATGAAATTATAGCTCCAGAAGTTGTTTGTGATGTATTTCGTTTTAATTTATCAATTTCATATAAAACAATTTACAGTTGACGTCGTATAAAATAATGCATACTGTCACTAATAAAAGTTTAATACATATCATCATCGTCATCATTTCCAGCATGTGTATTTCCTTGTTGGTTTCTTATCTGCTCTTGACTTTGATAAAGTTCATAAACCTGTAGGAGATTAAATGCTATTTCAACAACGGACAATATAGCGTACTTCACCTCGATTTAAGCAACAAACAAAAATTAAGCGAAACATTTGTGTTTATTCAAGTATATATGCAGAGAATTTAAGGTAACTCTTATTTCAGCAAATGTAACTCCATAGTTTATTTACATGGAGAGTCATTTTTATTATTTAGCTAACTTGTTTTAAGAAGATATTTTGCCACAAAGTTAGAATCAGTAGTTATTACTTTGATTTGGTGATCAAAATTGTACTTTACGCCTCGTGGTGTGGTTCGATATTCAGTTGCAAAGGAGCACGTTTTAGGCAGAAAAGTGAAGTCAAACTGTGCATTACGTCGTTAGGCTATTTTATTAAGGACATCTAGCCGTAATAGATTAGGAAACTGTCGCACAACATAGCATGTAATCGCGGTAATATTCAATTAGTGTGAAAAATACAGATGTTATCAAATGCATAGGCCACTTGCCTTAACTAGTTGCCTCAGTGGCTCGATCACATTCTGTGAAGGATAACATCATTGATACTAATTTACTTTGCGTTTTGAATTCACAGAAAAGTGTAAATAGTTCTCCAGTTCATCTTGTTTAGCGACAACCGTGCTCCTTATCTTTTCATGCTAAAAATTCCCATGCTCTATTTATCATAGGATACTGATTTAACATTTGAACTGTTTCACGACAGAAATGTGCAGAAAAGAAGTCGAATGTTCCACATCACACAGTATCCAAGTATGCTTATCCAATTGACTAATATCATGACTCCACTTTTCCGCTTTACAGATCTAGAGACTTTGAAGCGGCTTAGTTGAATTTCATGTTTTGACTCGATTTATCGGCAACACAACAAAAAATTGAGAATCAGATCTTTGTTTATTGATAAATAACAGGGCACTCTCTCTCTGGTACGCCTGTCAACTTCAATATTCATAAATAGAAATTAAGTGGAAAAAGGGAACTTACCTGTTGAGCCGTTGTTGCATCTTCAGGTTTTTTATCATCTCGAATCCGAACGAACCTCGGAAATCTTAGTGAAACCCCTTTTAGTGGGTCCACCTAAGAGATGTGTAAGAAATTTGGAAAATAGTATATTATTAAGGAGGCATGAAATGAAAACAATTACCTTGGGAAATTATTATGAATCAATGAGTCCCTCAATCACTGAATGTACGTATTATTGGAAGGTTTCTTATACTCGTTTGTATAGCATGTGAGTCTTTATTATGTTATGTATCGAGGTCATGGAAACTATATATACAATAATGTTTTTAATAAAAATGACTGATGTGGACCTATCTACTTTCGGGCCCTCTGATTTCGGATGTAAGGCTAGGAAGGTGCGTGGGTTTAGAGCATCAGGCCGTCAAGCCGCAGCAATTAGGTTCGTGAGTCATTGTTCAACTAAAGGGCATCACGTTATTAGACGCATAATAATCAACCTAGAGTCGTAATAGTACATGTTACGACTATATAGATTGATTACTTCAAAAAGATTTATGGCACAAAACCTATATTAATGTAGTCCGCGACATGACTAACAATTGGAAATAACAAACAACGGGCTCCTGTGCTAAGAAGCATTGATTGTAACCAGTCTTCCTACCCTTTTAAATTTTGATTAGTAAACGTACAGCGAATTTCGGAAGTAATAAGACTTCGTCATAGGATATAATTAAATTTTATATCTCCATAGATACCAGTACTAATTAGATTTATCAAGATAATATTTCATAGATAATAGTAAGTTTTCATGTGCCGCTTAGTATACCAAGTTATTGCGGAAATTTGAATAACGACTTGGATCCGTTTCAGAACAACCGGAAAAATAGAATTTGAAGTTTAAATGTAGTATGATATAGTCACGGTCGATCTAATAATCAAGCATCTCATTACGAATTTGACAATACTATACAAAAGCGAATGCAATGTCCTTGGTAAAATTTAAATGAACTTAGTGCTCGCATATCCTTATATGATCATTATATATCTAAATGTAATTAAAAGTGAGCCCAAACTGCTAGTACCACTTTAGTCAACATAATATTGGTATGAATTTGCTTTAAAATAATGTACAACTAATTCACAGATCTTGTCATACTAATCAATCTAATTTTCTCAAACTACCGAGGCCTTTAGGTTTATTATTTTATCCAATCACAGCTGCTTCCTTCCACTAAGAGTAGTGTTCGTCACCATTGTGACAAATTGCACAAACTGACAGGCGTTGGTGATTAATAATTCAGTTGATGTTTATTGGGATTATCTGGAATTTCGACTAACTTGGATATTTAGGGGTTAATAAGAAAATTAACGAGTTTTCTAAGTTTGAATATATGACAGCTAAAAAAATTTGGGAGTGGGAGTTATCCACAAAACTTAGTTTTTTACGCCGTTTTATCCATCCTCATAACCTTCAACAATGAACTTGTTAAATTCAATATCTTTTTGCTGAAGTTAACAACCCACACGCCTATCTTGTTTCATACATAAACTATTGATATAACTTACTAAACCAGCGGCAGCTTTGTGTGCAGGTGATATACTCAAGTCAGCTGCCTTCACTTCCCAAACTTGAACAGGTTCGAACCACTGATCCGGAATTAAACCACTTGTATATTGGTAATAAGGTTTTGCCTTGTCAACTGCATGACTCTTGAAGAACTCTGAGAACGACGCCAAATCATCGTCTTTCATCCCTGTCCCGATCTGTAAAAGTAACAACCACGGGTGAGCTATTAATTAACCTTGGAATTCATACCCGACAAATGCTGGTATACTGGTGCTAGTGGTATAGTTTTAACGTGGAGGTTGACTGATATATTAGCCAAAGTCTGGGAACTAAACTCCATCCCATTCTGACTGGTCTCGATCGCTGATTGCTCCAGTCTACAAAAAGGGACAGAAATCCTCTTGTGATAACCACAGAGGAATCAGTTTGACTAATATAGTATCTAAAATATTAGCCACTATAATCATCCGACGTTTAACCAACACTAGGGAACAACAGACTCGAGAAAACCAGGCTGGTTTCAGACCTGGCCGGGGCTGCATTGATCACATATTCACCCTGCGCCAGGTCCTCGAACACAGACATATGTACCAACGCCCAACTATAGTTGTATTTCTTGACTTGAAAGCAGCGTTCGACTCTGTTGACCGTGAAGTCTTGTGGCAATGTTTGTCATTAAAAGGCGTACCTGAAAAGTACATTAACCTTATAAAGGCTCTCTACTCGGTCACCACTGGTCGAGTCAGAGCATATGGCGAATTGTCACGAGAAACTTCATCCTCAAGTGGAGTCCGTCAGGGTTGCCCCTTATCTCCCTTTTTATTTAATTTCATCATAGACGTACTGTTAGAAATCTCTCTCACTTCTTTTAAGTCCTCTGGAATTAGTCTCCTTCCAGGAGGCTCTCTTGTCGACTTAGAATATGCAGATGATATAGTCATATTTGGTGAAGATGCACACAGCATTCAAGGTCTCTTGAACACGTTGAGTAACAATCCAGGCATATTTGGGATGCGCTTCTCCCCTCCCAAATACAAAATGTTACTCCAGGACTGGTCTGCTTCTTCCCCCAAATTATTTATAGGGAGTGAAGTAATTGAATGCGTTGATCGCTTCACTTATCTCGGAAGTCTCATTACCCCTGGTGGGTCGGTGTCTGATGAAATCTCAGCACGGATCCAGAAAGCTCGATTGGCATTTGCCAATCTACGGCACTTGTGGCGCAGACGAGATATCCGTGTCTCAACGAAAGGCCGAGTGTACTGCGCAGCAATCCGCGCCATCTTAACATACGGCTGCGAGACGTGGGCCATGATAACTCAAGATATGCGTCGTCTCCAGATATTTGACCATAGGAATCTTCGTAACATCGCTCGTATACCATGGAATAACCGGATTAGTAATAGTGAGGTTAGACAAAAGGTTCTTGGGAAACACGGTAAATCAGTTGAAGAGGTCATTAACCTTCATCGACTGAGATGGCTAGGACATGTATTGCGCATGCCCGACCACCGTCTACCCCGTCGCGCCATGTTAGCTGGGGCTGAAGTAAGATGGAAGAAGGTTAGGGGCGGCCAAACTAAAACATGGCATCAGTCCATGAAGTCCTTGACTACTGGTCTAAGCCATGTAGGTAGATGTAGACTACCTGGTTGGGGTCCGCGTGATGATCGCAACAAATGGCTGGAGACACTAGGTGATATGGCTCAGAACCGGTCACAGTGGCGCAAGTGTATTCACTCTTTAACCTCATCTAGATCTTAAATTCTATTGTTATTTTCTGGACATCTTTACTTACTCTTCTCTCTTGTATTCTGTCTATACGTTACCTCAATATTCTCGTAGTGCTATTGTGGTATGGCAACTTGAACCTACAGGCGTTTGTGCCCGGTTCTACGTTGCTGATGATGATGACTGGTGCTAGCAAAAAATGACTGCGAAAAGAATGAAATCACTTACTTTGCATATTGTCTGATATTCTTCGGTATCTGCATCATAACATGCCAGCAAGTAACCACCGTAACGACCAGCACGTTTACCAGTCCCATGAAATCCACCAATAACCACCAAATCTAAGGTATCACCGACACCTTCTAAGTAGTCTTTTTTCAGTTTTAACCAGCTATGAGATCGTTTTGCTATTTCGTAGGTGGAATTATGATCTAGTGTTTTTATCATTAAACCTTCACAATTGCCTACATGAATGTAACAGGTGTGACAACTATTGTTAGTTTAGTCAGTGAAAATTCAAAATGTTCTATATAAATATAACAATTTTGTTTTTAATCATAAATTACACATTTTATAAAGCACTTGTGTCAAATCAAAACGTTAAATATTTGTATACTCTAGCCTTTATGTAGAATGCATAAGGTAAACTATGACTCAGAAGAAGTTAGTATCTTAGGCTGCGGGTGACAGATAGAAAAAGACTACTTATACTAACGGACTGAAATAATAAAAATGTACTAAGCGGGAAATGAGCTATAACTATACTTGTTCGTATGATGCAACCGGATCTCGAAATTCTGAATAATTTTCCATGAGTGGTTACTTTTACGTGAAATAACTGTTATTGATCTTTTAGGTTGTTGGTTTATTTCATTGAGTGTTGACTAGTTGACGAAAATTGAAAGACAATTCTGTAAAGATTACAAATGGAATTTAGGAAATTGTCCAAGTTGTGATCTTACTGATAAATGCCAAATAGTTTTAGATATCCTTAGAATAATAAGTTGTTAACTATACTGTCTGGACAAATTTCTAGCTTTAGAAATGTTATATATTAATGTTATTTGGCGAAGTAACTGGTTTACCTTTGATCGCTTCGTCAAGAAAAGTTGCGATCTCGTCGATATCAGACGAATCAAGAGAAGTTGCAATCATGAATTCTCCAAAAATGCGTGGGAATACTTCTCTAGATTAAAATATATAATTAAGAAAAAACGGATTATTTACCAATTACCTCATGTTCCAGTTCAATTTTGATAAGCCTACTAATCGTTGTAAATAAATAATAAAAAACAGTGTAAAACACTAGTCTGTATTTACAACTTTACCTTTACAGAAGAAAAAATTTAGTTTAACAAATCATTACTTCTTGAAAACATTTACTTAGTCAGTTTGTTGTATGAAACTTGATTTGAATATTTTGAAATACAAGCATATAGTTATTTTGGATTGACACTTTACCATGAAATAATAGTCAGGTATGGCGCACTAGTTGAATAGTGTCTGTTGATAATCAACTTTGGTTTAGTGGAGAATGTTTCGTTATTGAAGTAATTACGAGAAAATTTTCAGTAGTTAGTGATATTAACTTCCAGGCCAGATGCCCTGAATTGTATAAATTATTAAAATAAATATTTCAAATGCCTAATGATGTAAATAAACAAAAAAATTTAGGAGGTTTTTTAAATACGGACCAAAATCTGCGCATCTAATTTCGACCTAATCGAATATACAGTGAAGTGTTGGAGCGATGAGGCAATGAAATGAGATTTATATGGACAGAATTTAGCATTTGCAATTATGTGTAATTATCATTTTATCTAATTAAGGAGATTACTAAGATTCATAAAATGGGTTGTGGCTGACAAATGAAATCCAGAACTCGCACTTCGTCGCGTTTGGGACTTGTCAGCCAGATGTAGTTGTATTCTAAGTTTGATGTTTGTATCGAGATTGGTCAATTGCAGCTCTTAATAACAACGGGAAGACAGATAATATTAAATTACACTACCCAGAAGAGTTTCGAAAGGATGCAGCTTTATGAATCGGGAGAGGAATGCATTCGAAATTTAAACTATCTAACCGACAGTTCCCGTTCTGTTCAATTCATTCCAATTAGCTACTTGAATGGTATCGTTAATACTTAAAGAGATAAAAATGTGGCTCAAAGCCAAGTATATAAACCTGTACCTTGCTACGAGGTTGCATTATGAACAACGGAAGAAATTGCAGTCTTACCGAAGTATCTCGCGACGTACGCGCAGCGTCTGCTCAATTAAAGACACACCATTTATAAAAAGTATGTCGAATACATAAACGCATATTTGCACTTTGACCGTAGATTCATCTACATCCTGTAAAAATAAGAAAAACGAATATTATTAATTACTCGAGATTTCTACTATTAATTTTTAGTACAAGTAAACAAGACTTAATTTATATCCCATTTTCAACATTAAAAAACTTGCAATCAACATAGAATTAGATGTGATAGAGCCCCATCCCTTCAAAAAGCCAATACAATGATAGACTGATAAATTAGGTACTAAAAAATGTAAGCTCTAATACCAAATGCAGGGGAATGTTTTATCTACCATAGTCCTGCATATGAACACTTTAATCAATAGAGGACTATTTATACAACCAATAATGATTATTGTTTGACGTGTAATTTGAAACGCACCATATTGTTCTAGTCATTTAATTCGACCTAGTGTTGAATTTTAACTCCGCCTGGAGCCCCCATAGGGTTGCTGCCGGTCCCAAGCCCGGATAAAGGAGGGTTGGGCATAGGGTTAGCAACCCCGTCCCATAAAACAACAACCTTGCTAAAAATACGCTAACCAGTAAAAACCTTTATAACCATTTCCACTCTGCCTTAGGAGTTGGAGAGTCTGTTATGACGCCTCATGGTGAAGCCGAGTTTCTTCGGAAGTCACGAGGCAAATGTCCCTTCTGATAACCAGAGCAACAACTAATATAGGTGCATAGAATGTTCGCACGATGTGGGAGACAGGGACAACCATGCAAATAGCTGAAGAAATGAAAAGATACAACCTGAAGATGCTTGGAATAAGCCAAACCGATTGGTTACAAGATAAACAGCAACGATTATCCTCAGGAAATATGCTTTTATACTCCGGCCACGATAAGGAAAGCTCCCAACACATACAAGGAGTAGCACTAATGTTGTCCCAAGAAGTATGGAAGGCTTTTATAAGATGGGAAGCATGGATTTCCCTATAAACACCGACTCACCAACAGTCGAAGAAATCAAAACGGCCATCCGACAAATCAACAGTGGTAAGTCGGCAGAGCCGGACAACATACCAGCGTAGGTACTAAAGACAGATATAGAAACAACTTCAAAGATACTCCGAATTCTCTACAGGAAGAATAACAGGTGCAAGCAGACTGGAAAGAAGAGTACCTCATCAAGATACCAAAGAAAGGAGATCTTAGCAATTGCGAGGACTACAAAGGCATCACTCTTCTTTCAATACCAGGAAAAGTCTTCAAAAGAGTGTTATTGAACCGAATGAAAGATCTAATCGACGCCCAACTCCGAGATCAACAGGCCGGATTCCGTAAAGATCGATTGTGTACCGACCAAATCGCTATTCTACGGTCCATTGTTGAACAATCAATTGAATGGGATTCATCACTTTACATCAACTTCCTGGACTACGAAAAAGCATTCGACAGCGTGAATAGGGGAATGTTATGGAGCCTTCTATGACATTACGGCGTACCCGTAAAGATAGTCAACATCATACGGAATTCTTATGACGGACTACATTATAAAATCGTGCATGGAGGTCAGCTGACAGATTCATTCGAAGTGAAGACCGGTGTCAAACAAGGCTGCTTACTCTCGCCCTTCCTCTTTCTACTGGTGATCGACTGGATCATGAAGACATTGATGCGACTTGATGACTTGGACTTTGCAGATGACTGACCTAGCTCTTCTATCCCACACACAGAAGCAAATGCAAGTGAAGACGGACAGTGTAGCAGCAGCCTCGACAGCAGTAGGCCTCAACACACACAAAGGGAAAGGCAAGATCCTTCAATATAAAACAACAGACACTAACCCAATTACACTTGATGGAGAAATTCTGGGAGATGTAGAAACCTTTACATACTTGGGCAGCATCATCGACAAACAAGGAGGGTCTGATGCGGATTGGAACGGCAAGGGCAGCATTTCTACAACTGAAAAACATCTGGAACTCAAACCAACTGTCAGTCAACATTAAAGTCAAAATTTTCAATACAAATGTGAAGACAGTTCTGTTGTATGGAGCTGAAACTTAGAGAACTACGAAAAGCATCCTTCAGAAGATTCAAGTATTTATAAACAACTATCTGCGTAAGATCCTTCGGATCCACTGGCCAGATACCATCAACAACAACCTTCTATAGCAGAGAACTAATCAACTTCCAGCCGAGGAAGAAATTAGGAAAAGACGTTGGAGGTGGATTAGACATACATTGAGGAAACCATCAAACTGTGTCACAAGACAAGCACTAACATGGAATTCTAAAGGCCAAAGAAAGAGGAAGACCCAAGAACACATTGCGTCGGGAATCGGATACAGACATGAAGAGAATGAGGATACTTGGGAAGAGCTGGAAAGGAAAGCCCAGGACAGAGTTGGTTGGAGAATGCTGGTCGGCGGCCTATGCTCCACATGGGGTAACATGCATTGATTGATTGATTAGGTCCAGAAAGTTAAGTAGTTTCTCCAAGCTTCACACAATTTAGGATTCACACTGGATTTCATTCTATTCTTGTCTAGTATTGTTCGACATGATAACTTCGTTGAATTGATTTTAAATCAGAAGCAAACTGGAGCAAGTAACAAAAAATACTTCAAAGCAGAAACAGAAGTCAATATTAACCAACGAAATAGAGTCTACATGCAATTTAAACGAGAATCTGGTCGCACATTTCGTTTGTGCATTAGCTCTGACCAGCTGAAATTGGACCTGTAACCCTACATCATTGCAAGCATGTTCTGATGATGCCATAACCAATACCGTATCTTGCAAATTTATTGTCTATTTTATGAATCCTTACCGTAGTACTGAATTAAATCGTTTAGTCACCCTACAATAAAATATACGATACAGGGAAGTTCGGTTGTGTCAGTGTGTAATATGTATTTAGTCAATTATAATAAATCCTTATGTTTTTCGATAGTAATTTTGATTTGGTTGTAACATAATTATAATACCACTTACTTTATGCATAGTCACGCTTGATATTCTACATGAAATTAGTTCCTTTTTGTAGGCATACCCATTACAATGGGTGGCAAAGTTAAAAAACAAGAAGAGGATGAAATGTTTTCCTTTGGATCAGTTTCCTCAAAATGGTAAAATATTTAATTTACTTAAACATTGAGCCTTTTCGCAGCGATGTGAAATGTATGATTCCTAGAAACGTCTGCAAGTTGGCATATAGCATGATAACTCAGTGCACACAGAATAGGCTCAAAACATATCTTTATGGAAATTTTTCTTGTGTTGGGGTTTCTAACTTAAATGTTGTTGTGAATAGAATTGAACTCAATAAAGATTATTGTCAACAGTGCGTTTCTGAAGAGTTTGTGATACCTTTTGAGGTATTATTCTCGATTTAAATTTGAAATATTTGATTTTCTGAAAATTAGCTTGCTAAGTATGATCTGTCTAGCGGTGCAGAAAACCTCTTTTGCGATGGTGCCATTCAAGCTATTTGGAGCGAGTTTACTCTAAAGCCTCTAAGTTTGAATATCACCAACTGCATACAATTCTGGGCGTATGCCTGTATTGGGGAAGACAACAATCATGACGTCATTAAAAATCTCCAAGACACTTCCGAAGAGAATCTAAGCTCTAAAATGTATTTTTCAAAGTTTAAAGTAAAATGCTTAGTACTAGACTATTTAGTGGGTCTAACGCCAGTTAGTAAACCACCTGTGGTCTCATCACTACTTGTAGAAAGTCTTGAGACAGATGATTTTTATTTGTCCAAATTTAATGGTTTGTTAGATGAATTTCATAATGAGTCTGATGTACACTTTGGGTAAGTCTTTTCCTTATTAGTAATCTTGCTTATTTTAGTTATCTCAGGATGACTGACACTGGGCAAATTTCACTACACTTAAATACGGACCCAACCGTTTTAATCTCATCTATTGGAGTGTAAGACGATAAATTATTTTTCTGTATATTAATCGTATCAGTCATTTTCGCAAGAGGGTCATAAATGTGCCGATAAATTATTTCAGTACATGAGTTTTGTTAGCATGGTTCATGAATACCTTCACTACTGAAGCCTTTAAATAACTCTGACATTTTTCATTACCAGTATCTTACAACAAGCTAAAACGCGATATACTGAGGACTCAGTACTACTGGATAATATCTTTAGTTTTATGACGGAGAACTTTCGGTGATATGTAGACTTTTTTATGCCTTAACCTTTTTATTGAATTGAGCAATAAATCAAAAGTGACTTTTTTTTACCATGGATCTATGTTGTTTTCAATAAACACATTACACCTGATTTTATTGAAAACTTTGACCTAATAAGTGGACCTTCGTTGTTTGTGATAGTTCTCTTTTTTATTACCTAAAAGTTTGCTAGCTAGTACCACGAGTCTACAGATGCGCTATCTTCTCCTATCCCCCATTTTTTTAGTTACCAAATGTCTATGTGAACTTTGCTATACCGCATTGTCGTAAAATTGGCAATAAAGTTTACATACACTTATTTACTAAAAGTTGGAGTTCTTTCAAATCAAGTGAATGATTATAGAACATTACTAGTAATTCTAATCAGATGAAGCGTTAGAAATTTGCGAACTTAAACAGCTGAAGTTTATGCCACATTCACTTATTAGTGACTACTATTTTTTGGGACTACCAGAAAGGTAGAATTGATTTCACCATTATTGGGCTTAAATCTGACAGTAAGAAAATATATATTTGACTACTATTAAAGACCATTTAAGTAACTGTGACCAAGTTGGTTAACTTGTGTTAATGTCAACAGTTTCTATCTTCTGAAGCATGCACATGTAATATGCACTTCTATTCAGATAGCTGATTTCTTGTAAACGTTACTGCTTTTATTGTGTATGCTCTATGTAGTCATTGATTGCCTGCCGGTGAATGGGGAGTTTGGTTCCATTTCATGTACAACTGGACAGTATTATCTATGTAATCAGTATTACTCACAACGTTAAACAAATGTTTATTAAGATTAAATATACTGACGTCATGAGATATGTCTCATGTCAGAATTCTTTTTTAGTGTTCTTTTCCACTCAGTCTCTTACGCAATATAGTTAAAGTCAACCTTATGTGAAACAGCTTACCGTACTTCGAATTTTAAGCATTCAAAACCGCTAATATACTTGTTTATTGTCATAAAAAAATTTTTGTGACATTCAAATGTTTACAATAATTTAGAATCACAGAACATCTTTTTAGTTATCTGTAAGTCACATTTTGTCTACTTTCTAACAGTTAAATTTTTATACTTTATGAAATCTAACTTGCGGCCATCTTTTAAAGTGCTATTTTATGAATTAAAGATGGATTTCTGGAGTTAAAGAAACCTGTGACTTTCGCATATGGAAAGCTTGCTTGCACTTTATTTTAACCAATAACAACCAAATGAACGGCTTGGTTAAAAGTGATCAGTGGGGATGTATAAGTTCGACAAAGTGTTCACCCATGTTGCTGGCTGTTTATGGATGTGATTCGACTTCACCTCGTTTTTATGAAATTAGTATGGAAGTTTCACATGATCTTGATACTTGTGGTTCTTCAGTGTTTATGATGTTTCACAGATATTTTAAAGATCCTATTAAGGTAATGTCACATTTGTAAATTTATTCCTATAACCATGGCGATAATACATAAATGTATGATATAGTCCATGCGTCACTTTCAATTTGAATACTAGAAGTAATTTATACTAATCATAGGGATCTATCGATTACGCTTAACATGCTTTCGGCAAGAGAATTAAAATTCAAGAGGATGGATTATAAAAATCACTCAAATTAGCAGAATAGAGTGCATAATTATCTGTGCTACCACAATATGCTTGGGCATTCACAGGATTGCACTTTTTGAACACGCTAGGTGGTGGTTTAAACCTCTAATCTAACATGGTGCTTCCGGTATTACAAGGAGTATCGATTATTGACTTTATAGTTTAGTAGTTATTGTGTATGCTCTATGTAGTCATTGATTGCCTGCCGGTGAATGGGGAGTTTTGGTTCCATTTCATGTACAACTGGACAGTATTATCTATGTAATCAGTATTACATTACTCACAACGTTAAACAAATGTTTATTAAGATTAAATATACTGACGTCATGAGATATGTCTCATGTCAGAATTCTTTTTTAGTGTTCTTTTCCACTCAGTCTCTTACGCAATATAGTTAAAGTCAACCTTATGTGAAACAGCTTACCGTACTTCGAATTTTAAGCATTCAAAACCGCTAATATACTTGTTTATTGTCATAAAAAAATTTTTGTGACATTCAAATGTTTACAATAATTTAGAATCACAGAACATCTTTTTAGTTATCTGTAAGTCACATTTTGTCTACTTTCTAACAGTTAAATTTTTATACTTTATGAAATCTAACTTGCGGCCATCTTTTAAAGTGCTATTTTATGAATTAAAGATGGATTTCTGGAGTTAAAGAAACCTGTGACTTTCGCATATGGAAAGCTTGCTTGCACTTTATTTTAACCAATAACAACCAAATGAACGGCTTGGTTAAAAGTGATCAGTGGGGATGTATAAGTTCGACAAAGTGTTCACCCATGTTGCTGGCTGTTTATGGATGTGATTCGACTTCACCTCGTTTTTATGAAATTAGTATGGAAGTTTCACATGATCTTGATACTTGTGGTTCTTCAGTGTTTATGATGTTTCACAGATATTTTAAAGATCCTATTAAGGTAATGTCACATTTGTAAATTTATTCCTATAACCATGGCGATAATACATAAATGTATGATATAGTCCATGCGTCACTTTCAATTTGAATACTAGAAGTAATTTATACTAATCATAGGGATCTATCGATTACGCTTAACATGCTTTCGGCAAGAGAATTAAAATTCAAGAGGATGGATTATAAAAATCACTCAAATTAGCAGAATAGAGTGCATAATTATCTGTGCTACCACAATATGCTTGGGCATTCACAGGATTGCACTTTTTGAACACGCTAGGTGGTGGTTTAAACCTCTAATCTAACATGGTGCTTCCGGTATTACAAGGAGTATCGATTATTGACTTTATAGTTTAGTAGTTTACTTGCTATCCACCCTAAATAACGACTGCTGCTGCCACGTCAACGTTTTCGGTGACAACGTGTGCACAACATATGTTCTGACTGTCTCGGTCGATAATTGTTTGCGGATTTACCCACATGCCCGTCATTCACAAACTTATTTGGTGGCTGTGTTTAACATGAGCGACTTATTTTGTAGCTTAAACCTTTTTCCACAAGTCACTGGATCTTCACGTTTTTGCTTTCTTGTGGCACTAAAGATCTCAAACTATTTTTCCTGTTTAAGTGATAAAGGTTCATGGCTGTATAACTCGACACCAAACAGTTGTCTCTTACTTGAAATTAGGGTATTTTTCAGGATTCCCTTCTGTTTATATTTTTCGTAAACTATGGTCCTAAGACCGTTTCGATACTTTTGTTTTATTGTGATGGATGATTGAATGACATTCGTGTGACAATATATTATAGTTTGAAATTTCAGTATTCTCGACGCTTAAGACCTATTGAGTCAAAATACAGCCATTCGGATTGGAACAGTAGAAGAGGTCTGCTAAAGACAATCTACGTTTCAACTATTTACGTACAACATTTTTACTTATTGCGTGGAATAATTTTTTAGTGCTATTAGTAAGCTAGTGAAATCATTTTGCAAGTATTAGACTCTTAATTGACTGGAATTCAGTGAGTGCTATATTAGCTTCGCATACATAGAGAAGTACACTAATTTATTCTAAGTGGCAGTGAAATATGGCGGCCTTTATATAAGTGTGACCTTTGTATTTCAATCTAATGAATCATATCGGCGATAAATTATACCTTAGTACAGTAAGATAATCAACATAATATTACTTCGTGCTATTCTACCTTACTTTCAAAACTACCATTACAACTAAAATAACGAAAATACGTTTCCAATTTCTAAACGGGAATAGTATAAAGTAGTGAGGTAGTTACTTATCAACATCTTTATATGTTGACGGCCTTTAGGGGTATTTTGATAAAGTATAGTCTTTACCTTTAAATTTACTTGGCCTTTGATCTGTTGGAGGTTAATCACAGTAGAAATGATAAAATATCCAATATCGAGTAATCCAGAAATGACTTTAGCATGTTATCCGTACTTATTTCTCCATTATTCTTAAAAAATTTCACAAAACGCTGAGCAACAAATGAAACTTTCACTTACGTAACTAATTAGTTTATCTTAAGCAAGCATAATTATAAGTTATACTATTAGTAATAAAAGTATACTGTTCATCTTATTGTCTTTCTTTAAAATGAATTTTAGTTGAAGTTTGCCCTTTTATCAAGTCGTGAAGATCGTATACCATTTCCAAAATTTAGTTCTTCACTCCCGGAATATTTTACATGGAACTTAGTAAACAGTCCTTCAGCTGAAGAGTGCAATTTTACTGTTTTGAAAAATTCAGTTAAACGGTTTTGCAATTTTGTTCAAGGGTTGAAATATTTTGAGGATAGGCCTATTCATCCGATAACCCCTACTTTGTCCCCCGCAGTATCACAAATGTCTACCTCTCCTGTACTCAAAAAGCAGAACAATGCGAATAGTGATCTGCATCTTAATCCATCTAGTAGCAAAATTATCAAGTTAGTTAAACTTTTATTTTTTGTTATCGAGTTCACGTCATGCGTCATTGGTTCACTTTTATCATATCTAACCTACTGGATTAATTCATTCAGACTTGAATCTCTTGTAATTCTTTGATCTATGTATTCACCTTACATCCTACAAACCGCAGGTTCTAACAGCATTTCCTTATCTGGGATTTAGGTAGTTGTGTAGGCAATCACAGTCATTTGGATGAAGAATATTTTCAATAAATTCTCATCAGGGGAGTTTGTAGAGATAGTTGACTGTTAATTTCAATTGTAATTAACATGAGCTCACTAGTGACTAGCTCCTTGAGGCAATTCCTGGAGTTCTAGTGTGAAGACGTGACCGGTAGAGTTCAACCGTGTCGGGTGTGAGGCAGTAACTCACCAATGGCGTAGAGGAGGTCGCGCAACGTATCACGAATTGTCTGAATTAGAAATATCAACCGTTAGGAGCCGACTCAGTGGTCCAATGGTAAAGCGTTCGCCGCGGAGCCAGAGGGTCCTGGGTTCGATCCCCGATGGGGTCGTGGATGCGCACTGCTGAGGAGTTCCATACTAGGACGAAACAGCTGTCCAGTGCTTCCAGGTGATCAGTGGTTGTCTGATTCAGATCAATTCGTGATATCAAAATTGAAATTAACAAATATGTATGTATGGGCGACATGGGGGGGGGGAGTGATAAAATTACAATTGGGTCAAGTGTCAATGACTGAATTATGCATAAAAAATGATGTCGATTAAAATAGGGCTGGGGGAGGGGTAATTGATAATTAGAAATTCGTCACATAATAATAATAATAATATTAATAATAATGGTACTAGGAATTATAATCACTTCAATTGTTTGGTTTTAAAAAAACGTTACGTCATTTATCATACGAATTAAGTGGGATATATATGAATAGGATTAGTGAAATTCGAATTCACTGTGTATACATGATTACTAATAACACTATGTGACGAGGCAGGTGGTAGTTTAACATACGCATGTATGCCAAACCACCTCAGTTGATGAATGTTCACATCGTCTACTGATTTGCCATTTCCGTAATATGCTGGCAATTATTTGGAGACTTCTGTGATCACAGACCCTTAGTATACGCATATCTTATATTTTCATAGCCCATATTTCGGACCAATAAATTGAAACAGCGAACTACTGTGCAATATACTCGCCCTTTCAATGGGCAACGGATACCTTGCCTGCAACGTAAATCGGTAAAGGTAAAAAGGATTTTCTGAATCCAAGCCGATATTTCAACATACACTGACTCATCAGGGCTGATAAGTGAGTTGGTCAATGACCTCAACTGCTTCGCGCCCTATGATATTTGTTGGCAACAATGCGGGCCGATTTTGAAGTAACGCTTTTCATTTATAGGATATGAACGCATCCCAAATATGCTTGCATTGTTACTTGCTGTCTTCAGGAGACTGTATTTTGTCATCGCCTTCACCAAAGAGGATCTTATTGTCTGCGTATTCTGTGTTGACAGGCCGGGTTTACGGTAATAGGTCAACTGAATATTTAGACTAAAGAAGTTTGACTTCTGAGATGATATCAATGGCAAAACAATATAAAAGAGGTCTAAGGGACAAACCTAACGAACGTTACTTGAAGTTAGTAATTCTGACGACAGTTCGCCGTTAGCTCTAACTTAACCAATGGTGTTCGGACAGAGACCCCTCCTTAGGTTTATGTACATCTGAGGTACACTTTTTAATGACAAACATTCGCACAGAACCTAACGATATACGGAGTCGAACATAGCCCTCAAGTCTAAGAATACCACTATTGTTGGATGCCACCTATTTCCTAGAATCTGTCAGTATATGTCTGGTCGTGGAGTTCTAAAAATAGCTTGGTTTTTTCGAGTTTGTCGTTCTCTAGCATCAGATAGGAATGGAACGATTGTAAAGTCTGATATTTTAGAAACTATGTTAGTCAAACTAATTTCTCTGAGGTTATCACGAGAAAATTTCTACCCCTTATAAATTGGGATAATCAACGATCCAGACTTGTCAGGTGGGATTACATCCACTTCCTAAACTTTACTTAAAATATCAGCCAACGTACTTGTCGAAACTGGACTACCACCCCTAAACGTATTTAAGGTCAGCTTATCAGGTCCTAGTGCTTCTCGCTTCAAACTACATATAGCCTTTTCAACTTCACTAAGACTTGTATCAATTTTCCGTTCAGGTGCTTTGTGGATAGTCGGTAACTGAAGGGCAGCAGGCGACCATTCGAACTGTTCCTGAAAGTGTTCTACCCATCAGTCTAATCTTCGTTGCTGATAGTGGATCACTGACCTATTCTTTTCTGGAACAGTCTCACTAACAGCCAACTTTCTGATACCAGTTCCCTCGTTGAGTTGTATATTGTTAACTATCACCTCAGCCATTTTTATCGCTTTTACTTTTTGTCACCAACTGCTCACTGACCTTATGTGGACTTTTTTATCGGTCTACATTTAAGTCGTCGTCGATCTTTATTATTCACTTAGCCTCCATCAATTTACTAGGAGTTTCGGGAATCCATTGGTCGTTTCTAACTTTTTGATTTAGGTTAAATTCAGATATCATTGATGCATTTACAGTTACTTGAGAATAGTTACGAGCCTCTTGTCGATGAACCTGCTGTCTATGATCATCTGAGTATTTAGCTAATTCTTTTCTGGATACATTATTGGTTTTTTTGTTCGCGAACTGACACCCAAGGAGTTCTTAGCATTACGACCTTCTCGCAGTTAAACTCATAGAAATATTTGCTCTAACTAGTGTATGGGTGGAGTTCATACATGTACTCCAGAATGAGTGGCGGTCTTCTACTGGGTCTCCAACAATTACTGGTTCCGACATAGTGCTAATCGTTGTGATGGTATTAGAGGCCTCCAGGATACACAATGTCTGTTGTGATTGAAGTTTGTCCTCGCTAGGAATAGGCAGTAATCTAAGTATAATAGGAGGATATGGTTTAATCTGTTCTTTAGGCTGAGATGCCAATAAATCCACCTGGGTGCTTTTCACCTTCTTCTAGCCTACTATCTTGGGTGTTAATATCCCCTACTATGACTACTATATCTTAGTGTTTGGCTTTCTGAAGGACATTAAAGAACTTGCAGCATTCCTCTTTTGCTCCATCCTAGCTGCAGTCAGTGGAAAGGGGTAAGCAGAGACAATAAAAGCCATTGTCATGTGTCCCTATGCTCCCCAGTTCTTACTGTACTACTTAGTTGGACATCACACATCCAATTATCAACAGAACTTTATACAATAAGTGTCTGTTCTGCTTGCAAACCTAGGTCTATGCCTACACCCATAAGACCAGGAGAACCTGCTGTGGAGTCCCTGAATAAACGAAGAGTGTATTGTGCTATTTCTCCATACTGATTATATCAGGTAAATTAAGTGACCACTCTGGATCCTCAATGTGTGTTTCGGAAACACAACATGCATCAATGGAGGGACTCTATGGTTTTACCTAGTGAAACCTGTTAGCCGATTTGACAATGCTCGCACATTTAAAGTTTCAACGTTAAGTCTAGCGCGTGGTTTCAAGAAACCTGCAATAACACTTTGTGGACTTGAACCATTAGCACAGTTTGGAGTGTGTGGAATGTGTGCGGAACAAGACAAAGGTTGAATGTGTACATAGAAAAAATATCAGGGAAAGATATCTGATCATGAACAGGGTGGCCTTGTGTGCTACTAGAGGTATTAGGGTGGTCATCATTTCCTGGATACTTTTACCGTGGGATATTCAAGGCACTATTACGTGAGGCCGGTTACGTGTAACCATTTTACTGGTGGCTTCTGATATTTTATCGCTATGCGCGTGAAGACCTTACCGCCGGGGACAGAAATCTGTGGTATACTGTGAGGCGTTCATTCTTAAGGTCGACATTTGCTAATCCCATTCTTTATTTGTGTTATATCTCGTACTTGATATCTTGGCTAGCCGCTAACAACTTTAGCACTCATACGTCTTGAACCCTCCTAGTCGCAAATTTCAGAAGACAGAGGATGAGTAGACAGGAAACTTTATTCCGGTAAAATGGAGAGTGAGTTATGTACAAAATATTCGCATGTTTATGGTTTCTTGAAACAACAAAATCAGTATTATAATCCATCCAATCCGAACTAAGAAGTCTCAAATGCTATCAAAACAGAACGCTCCATATCGAGATTCTGAAAGGTTTTATAGATCAGTGATTGGACGGTATGTTTCCGGCTCCCTCAAGAGTTGAGGTTTCTGACAGCCATCTTAATACCTACCCTCTTTAAGGTTCTGCATGTATGATATCCTACTTGGATGTACTTGTAACTTGGTTACCGTGTTCCGCTTGCGATTCATTACTCGTGATGGTTGGATTGTTTTGGCCTTGTACCTTCCGTGTTCTTTCATACTGGGTCTCCTTTGACATGTGTCCGCAAACATTTGAAATGGGAGTTGACCATGTGTTGTAACCGTCCCCCAATTCTTTCACACTTGATTGACATGTCTCGTGTACGTACTGAAACTTTCCAGAACTAAGTACAATACTTTTCTAATCCGCCGTTCTACGACACACAGCTTCTAGTTTCTATCACCTTGATATGACTTCATAAGTACTTTTTCGCCCACCTGAAAGCTACGAATAATCGTCCGTTGCTTTTCATCTTTAGATTTATCGGTTCTTTTGGATGGCAGCATACTGTTAAAGATGGTCCGAACCTTCCTTCTGAGCACAAACTCTGCCTGGTGACTTTCCCTCTGGTACGGTAGGGTTCTATGTAACTCGATAAGACATCAGAAATTTGTCGATAACTTGTATCGGCATACTATCTCCCCCCCTTCTATCAGAGCTTTTCTTAATGTGTCGACGAATCTCTCTGCTTGATCATTGGACTGAGGATGGCACGGTGGATATCGCAATTGCGTGATTCCGTTTTCACCACAGAAACGTCTAAATGCGGATGACGTAAACTGGGTTCCACTGTCTGTCACTAGGACCTCTGGGACACTGAAAGAGGCAAATAATTTTACAATTTCTGAATTATGGCCTCTGACGTCAAGCTTGGCATGTGGTATACTTCTGGCCACTTTGTGAAGGCGTCCACAACGACTAAGTAATTTCTACCTTGTATAGGACTGGCGAAATCAGTATGTATTCGCTTTCAGGATTCGTCTGGTTTTTGCCAAGGTTGCAGTTCGGCCTTAGCCGGACTCTTTGAAGCCTATAGGCAGGACCAACAGCTGCGACACGTTGTTTCTATGTCCCGATCCATTGACAGCCAGTACGCATAACTCCAAGCTAGTGACTTCATCTTGCCAATACCTGGGTGCCCGCTGAGAAATTGGTTTAGGACTTGATGACGGAGGATTTCGTGGATAGCAATAAGGTGGCCAGACATGATGCATGAATCGACAATCGTCAGGGCGTCTCGCCGATGATAATATTGTGAAGGTTCGCCATGGAGTCGAGATGTTGGCCACTTATTAAGTATATAACGGCAAATGATCTTCATTGTACTGTCTCTTTTACTAGCTTCCTTGATGGCTTGGAAAGTAACCGGCAGTTCGGAAACCGCGTCTGTCAACACTGTGTGAACTTCTGCCTCGGCTTCTATGCTGGCCACAAGTACATCCTCTTCTTGTTTTGTATTGGAGCCGATTAACCATGAGAGGGCATCTGCCTCATCAAAATCCTTCGTAGGTTGGTATTTTATCCTATAATCGTAACCAAACAGCGTAGTGACCCATCGATGCAGACGGTTTGCTGTATAAACGGGAATGCCCTTTTCGGATCCGAAAACTGCCAGTAGTGGTTTGTGGTCTGTCAATAGCATAAACAGTCAGCGAAATCTTTTAACCGAAAAAATAATAGAAAGAGCTTCCTTCTCTATTTGATTTCAGTTCCGCTCCGTTGTTGTTAGTGATCGTGCAGCATGGGAAGTCGCCTTCTCTGATCCATCTGGGTAAACATGTGAAATCACCGCACTAATTCCTTGGTTCGAAGCATCTGCTGTAACCATAATGGGTAGGGCTGGGTCATAGTGTGCTAGGAGTAGGTTTGACGATAGAAGTTGTTTTATTTCCATAAACACTTCCTGGTATTCATCTGAACATATCCATTTCGGCAATTTTCGACAGTAGGCAGTTCAGCGGGGCCCGCAGGTAGTGCAGGTCTGGAAGAAATACACCATAATGACTGACCATTCCCTAGAAGGATCGTAGGGTCGGAGCGGCTGTCGGTGGTGACATCGTCTTAATAGCTTCAATGTTTTCTGGATCAGATCTTCTCCCATTTCTATCCACTATAAATCCCAAGTAACGTGCTTGCTGCAGATGGAAATCACGTTTCTCGGCACGCAGTCGGAACCCGAAATCCCCAATTCGTGTGAGCACTAAATCCAGCTTCTTTTCTAAATCGGCTTGATCTACACCCATTATGAGTATATCATCCAAATAAGCTTCTGTACCAGGAATGTCTCGTAGCATCGTGTCCATAATTTGTTGGAAGATTGATGGATCTGTCTTTACGCCAAACGGTAGTCTGTTTTAGCGAAACAATCCCTTGTGCGTGTTTATAGTCAGGTATTGTTTGCATTCTTCAGCTACTGGGATTTGTAGGCAAGCGTCTGATAAGTTCAATTTCGCGAAGTATCTTGCTCCATTCAACTTTGCGAATAAGTCTTCTGGTAACGGCAACGGGTACTAATGGGCTTCTAATGCTTCATTTAGGCCTGTAGAATAATCTGCACATAGTCGGATGCTTCCATTGTACTTCTTAATGGTCACTATTGGGGCTGCCTATTCGGAAAAGTTTACTGGTTCGATGACACCATTTTTTGAAGGCTATCTAACTCTTGCTCAACAAAGGTAAAGCAGCATATGGCACTGGATGCTTAGGTCGGAAAACTGGTGGGGCACCATGTTTGAGGACTAGTTGTGCTTTCGCTTTATTGCATTTCCCCAATTTTTCTGTAAACACTCTGTGGTATATTTCTAAGACAGTGTTCTCAATATTTTTCTCCGGCACCTCAGGAGTCCTGACGCGGCTGCAGATATGATTAATCAAGTGGTACGCCAGTTTCAGAGTTTTCATAGGGTCGAGTCCCAACAAATCTAACCCTAGACTCTCTGTGAGGTATACTGTTGCATTTGTCCTTGCATTTCCCTTTGCAACTTCACACCATGTCTCTCCGACGATACTTAATTTACGTCCGGATGCACTATGGGCTAGCTGAAATGTTGGGTATACTTGGGGGGTGTTTGCCATTATGCTTCCAAGTTGTTCGGCTAATAAGCGTTATGTCGGAGGCGGTATCGAGTTGTAGACGAGTACGACGGCCGTTGACCACTGTGGTAACATATTTTTTTCGGCTAGAATGCTGTGTACTAGTGTGAGCCACCATTATTTTATTGGTTAATGCACGAGCTTTATATTTTCTGGAACAAATTTTCGGTGGATGACGACGATATAACTTTCCTCTACAGTGAGTCTCTTTGTGTCCTTTACGATGGCACTTAATGTAATGATGGTCTTTGCATGGACAAAACTTATAGTGCCATTCACCGGAAAACCACAGTGGGGAAGGCGATCGGTTATGTGAACCACATTACCTTCACTCGGTTATTGCGTGAACGTACGGAGGACGACTACCATTCTCAACCATTGAAGTATCGTGTTTCAAGTTCATCAACCTCTGGCATTCACTGGCGATTTCTTGCAGCGTGATACTTGGACACTGTTCAATTTTACTCAAAATC
This sequence comes from Schistosoma mekongi, assembly GCA_034768735.1. Taxonomy (NCBI): domain Eukaryota; kingdom Metazoa; phylum Platyhelminthes; class Trematoda; order Strigeidida; family Schistosomatidae; genus Schistosoma; species Schistosoma mekongi. Next base: position 33,867,720 of record CM068305.1, on the reverse strand, counting down.
CTGGTTTTGATGTCAGCATCTTCAGGTAATTGCAAGCTGCACACAAATACCAAACACAAACTGGTCTTCTGTCATTGTTGATAGTTTAAAGCGTTCACACTCACGACTCACTAAGCCTGTATGTTTCACCCAATCGTCATCGCCTGCTTTTGATAATTTAAGGCATTGGCAGCTAATGTTGAATAAATATGATTGTTTGTCGAAGGTTTGCGACAGAATCTCTATTATTGCTTCGAAACTAAAATCTCTTGGGCTCTTTGGTAGGATGTAGTTAGTGTAGCGTTCATGTTCAGCCGTGCCAGGTTTTCGATGGAACATCCTGACCTTCGTAGCATCATCAATTTTTTCCAGGTCGACCTTGAACAAGTCTTCATACTTTTTAAACCACAAGTCAAATGTAATACCAGGCAACCCATCGAAATGAAAATCGTTGATCGAGTTCATGATGGAATCGGCGTGATATGTTCATGAGTTTTCTGATAGCCCCTTTTGGGTAAGATTCATTCGCTGGGTTACGGTTTCTAGTACATATATCTGGAACTGTTCATGACGTTTTTCCTGGCGTTCCAGCAAAGCTGCAACTTATTTAAAAGTAAATGACATTATGATAAGTTCACCCCGTCGCCAGTGTTATTTCTCGTACTTGATATCTTGACTAGCTGCAAACAAACTTTAGCACTCGAACTCCTTGAACCCTCCTAATCGCAAATTCAGAAGACGAGAAGAGAGGAAACTTTATTCCAGTAAAATGGAGATTGAGTTATGCACAAAATATTTGTATATTTATGGTTTTCTGAAACAACAAGATCACTATTATGATCCATCCAATCCGAACTAAGAAGTCTCAACTCTTACCTAATCAGAACGCCCCACGCTAAGATTCTGGAAGGTTCTATCGACCAGTGATTGGACGGTATGTCTCCGGCTCCTTCAAGGGTTCTGGAGGCTTCGTTGAGGTTTCTGGGAGCCATCCCAACAATTTGAAAAGGTACTGTCAGTGCAGTGCCGATTGCCTCAACAACATGTAAGGTTGACACAGTTGCACCTACGGATATTATAATCTTTATCAGTATTTCAGTAAGTAAATCGTAATTATCGTAGTTCAGATTAGCAAGGAAAGTTGGCAAGATGAGAAACAATTAACGTATTTATGTATGTAAATATGCACAACATAGAACTTGTCAAATTTATACATCAGTTGAGGTTTCTACACCCCAGCAGCACAGCAACATGAACATCAAATTTATAGGAGTAGTCGTTACTTCAATGGTAGTGCTGACATAGAATATGGTATGGGAAGAAAGAATTCGTTCTCAGAGAATTATAAATTAATTTTAAGCTCACAGTTTGAGTGGAAACAAATAGTGAATGCACTTGGTTCGCTGGGCCATGTTACCTAGATTCTCAAAACGTTGGTCCCAGCAATCGTGTGGACACCAACCAAGCAGTTTGCATCTGCCACCATAACTCAGGCCATTAATCAATGACTTCATGGATGGGTGCCATGTTTTAATCTTGCTTCTCTTAGCTTTTTTCCCATCCTACTCCTATATTGGTCAACATTGCGCGTCGAGGTAGGCGGTGGTTAGGCATAGGTAACACATGTTCCAACCACTTCAGTCAGTACGGATTCACAACCTCATAAACTGATTTACCTTTTTTCTGGAATACCAGGCGTCATACCTCATTACTATTTACCTGATGATCCCAGAAAATGCAGGCGATGTTCCGAGCACGCCGATGATCGAATACCAATAACTTACAAATGTCATCAAATCCTAATGTCTGAGTTGAAATAATGTTGTGGAAAGAATAATAAAGATGATTAGACATCGAAAACATGATTTAGAAGATGGATTGAAAATGTCTCTGAATCAATAACTAAGGTCACGATCTAGAGGAAGATGAACAGTGAATACATCTACAATACTATCACTGAGTTTAGGTCATGTTACCCATCTGCTACTTCTCATCGTAGTTATGATGCGAATCCCTTATACGTGGTTTACACTTACCAAGACTAGCAGTTAATGACTTCATGGATTGTTGCCATTCCGTGGTTTAGCCTCACCTACCTTTCTCCCAACATAAATCTGCAGCAACCGACATTACAGGTCAAATACGGCAATCGCTTGACCTTCGTAACACATTTCCTAACTACGCCAGTCGATAGAAAATTATAGCCTCATTAACTATGAAGATCAACGTGATGAAAGCTGAAAAAGAAATAAGAGATAAATTGACACTTTTTACGTATTTAAAAGTCAAGAATGTTGGAGCGAACATACGCACACTGGGTGTTTTGATAAAAAACGTAGAAAGTAGGTGCATGTACAGCACTGACACTTTAGAAACTTTAGAAATCTTAGTACTCAGATACCTTCCATCACCCCGCTTTATTACTCCACTGAACTCTCCGCTTTTATCTAGCTTCAAGGTTACTACTTTTGTTGACTTATTTTTAAAGTAGTAGGAGATATAACAACCTAAAACAATTTCTACGTTACTCCATTCAGCTATCACCAACTCAGAAGACATTTTTCAAGTTAGCATACCTACACAGTGCTTCATCCAACATTCACTGAGCGTATCTCTTTAAAGTCACAGAGTTATGACCAACAAATTTTGTTCCTGCGTAGGTCCAGATACTCTACATTCTCTTCAGAAAGATTCGGGAAGAAGAACAAGTGCCAGCAGACTGGAAAGAAGAGTACCTCATCAAGATACCAAAGAAAGGAGGTCTTAGCAATTGCGAGAACTACAAAGACATCACTCTTCTTTCAATACCAGGAAAAGTCTTCAAAAGAGTGTTATTGTACCGAATGAAAGATCTAATCGACGCCCAACTCCGAGATCAACAGGCCGGATTCCGTAAAGATCGATTGTGTACCGACCAAATCGCTATTCTACGGTCCATTGTTGAACAATCAATTGAATGGGATTCATCACTTTACATCAACTTCCTGGACTACGAAAAAGCATTCGACAGCGAGAATAGGGGAATGTTATGGAGCCTTCTATGACATTACGGCGTACCCGTAAAGATAGTCAACATCATACGGAATTCTTATGACGGACTACATTATAAAATCGTGCATGGAGGTCAGCTGACAGATTCATTCGAAGTGAAGACCGGTGTCAAACAAGGCTGCTTACTCTCGCCCTTCCTCTTTCTACTGGTGATCGACTGGATCATGAAGACATTGATGCGACTTGATGACTTGGACTTTGCAGATGACTGACCTAGCTCTTCTATCCCACACACAGAAGCAAATGCAAGTGAAGACGGACAGTGTAGCAGCAGCCTCGACAGCAGTAGGCCTCAACACACACAAAGGGAAAGGCAAGATCCTTCAATATAAAACAACAGACACTAACCCAATTACACTTGATGGAGAAATTCTGGGAGATGTAGAAACCTTTACATACTTGGGCAGCATCATCGACAAACAAGGAGGGTCTGATGCGGATTGGAACGGCAAGGGCAGCATTTCTACAACTGAAAAACATCTGGAACTCAAACCAACTGTCAGTCAACATTAAAGTCAAAATTTTCAATACAAATGTGAAGACAGTTCTGTTGTATGGAGCTGAAACTTAGAGAACTACGAAAAGCATCCTTCAGAAGATTCAAGTATTTATAAACAACTATCTGCGTAAGATCCTTCGGATCCACTGGCCAGATACCATCAACAACAACCTTCTATAGCAGAGAACTAATCAACTTCCAGCCGAGGAAGAAATTAGGAAAAGACGTTGGAGGTGGATTAGACATACATTGAGGAAACCATCAAACTGTGTCACAAGACAAGCACTAACATGGAATTCTAAAGGCCAAAGAAAGAGGAAGACCCAAGAACACATTGCGTCGGGAATCGGATACAGACATGAAGAGAATGAGGATACTTGGGAAGAGCTGGAAAGGAAAGCCCAGGACAGAGTTGGTTGGAGAATGCTGGTCGGCGGCCTATGCTCCACATGGGGTAACATGCATTGATTGATTGATTAGGTCCAGAAAGTTAAGTAGTTTCTCCAAGCTTCACACAATTTAGGATTCACACTGGATTTCATTCTATTCTTGTCTAGTATTGTTCGACATGATAACTTCGTTGAATTGATTTTAAATCAGAAGCAAACTGGAGCAAGTAACAAAAAATACTTCAAAGCAGAAACAGAAGTCAATATTAACCAACGAAATAGAGTCTACATGCAATTTAAACGAGAATCTGGTCGCACATTTCGTTTGTGCATTAGCTCTGACCAGCTGAAATTGGACCTGTAACCCTACATCATTGCAAGCATGTTCTGATGATGCCATAACCAATACCGTATCTTGCAAATTTATTGTCTATTTTATGAATCCTTACCGTAGTACTGAATTAAATCGTTTACATCGTCTTATCTTACTGTGTCTTATTGTGTTAATTTCCTCTTACTCTTTACATTGCATATGGTAATGTGACGAAATACTACAAAGTGGCTATGCTCACAGTATCATTCACAAAAAAATCAAAATCTTTTAATTCGTAGTATTGAACATGAAACGACTATCTTTCACAAATCTTTTAACCGAATTTATTACACTGACCCTTGTAGTAAAAGTTGCGCATGATCTATAGAATGAACAGAATGGATATTTATCCATTATAAGTATACTTATGTATATCACTACTCGCAGACTACCTGGTGGGGTCCGCGCGATCATCACAGCCAATGGTTATAAATGTTGTGTGACATGGCTCAAAATCGGTCATAACAGCACAAGTGCTTCCACTCGTTGTCTTCACTTAAATCTGGAGCTTCAACATTAATTCATGACTTCACACTTATTAATTCTTTTTTATTGAATCATATTGCCTGCGTCTAGTCTTTTTTACAACCACTAATGTTTCTACTATTTTGCTACAAGTAATTTAAGAAAGTAAAACTAAAGTATCCAAAGGAAACATGTCACAACAGATGTATGAAATAACTCTGTTTACAATTTACAGGAATATCGAGTAAGTGAATGTCACAAACATCAAGCATAAATGTTGTGCATGCTTATGTAGCTATATCAACGGCCTATGACTTCATGGGGTAAAGTTGCTCCTGTCATACTTGTCTTAGATTTTATAGAAGCATGTAAATGAATATTAAAGTTCAAGATTTTTGGCTGGACATAAGAGATGCAACCTGGTTTCTACTTCAATATATCAATTTGACCATGTACTGTAGCTAAGTATTCTAAAATTAGTGTTACTCGCACGAATGTTTTTTTACTGGGATAACATAAGAAATTTATGATACTCGTATTTAGTCATTTTTCCTAAACTTTCATACTTTCTTAGCTTGGATTTACCTGAATCTCATATTCCTGAAGCCTCTTTACTGTTTGAAGAAGGTGTTAAAACGTCATATCCAAGTTATTCTCGTCATGTCGTTTCAGATCAGTTAGATAAAGAATCTTTGCCAAGGAAGCCTCCTAGAAAATGTATTGGTTTAATTAAGATCAGTGAATCTTTTTAATAATAATTTTATTCGAGATGATAATACTAGCTATGACCCGAACCGTTATAGAAACTTTTTAAAAATTAGTACCTCAAATGCCCCGGCTTTATCAAATGGTGAATCTTCAGCTAAAGACACACGATATACTTCAAATATCGATCTAAAAAACACCTTTTCAAAGATCCATGCAAACTTTGATACCACCAACACAACTATGCATTTTCAATCTATCCTTACCAAACTCCCATTGAATCAGCTAGAGCGCCTCGAACGAATTATTGCTGACATGTTGGACAAGAAGAAAATAGATTATTTGGTACCAGATCCTTCTAAAGACAGTTCTGAACGTAATGCTGATCAATATTATTCTGATAAGTATGAGCCAAAACAGAGTATAAGTATTGGTGTTAACACAACTTTTGTATCTAGTGAAATCTGCTTAAAGAATAAAGGTATTTATATGGCTATTATATTAAAACATATCTTTTACTTAAATCATAACTATTTGTTGTTATTTATTCACTTATACTCTCTTGGATTGAATTAATTAGCTCATTTACAAACTCCTAAATCAATAGTGATCAAACATATTGAGATATGGTGCATAAATTCTCCTTTATGGTGAATCTTATCTAATTCTTCAAGACTGACCTACAGCCTTTTTTAAGTAATTCTATGTGGTGTAAACTTCCTTGGCCTAAATAGTCGAATCGACTCTAGAATATTAATCCTCTAACGAAATCCTGACATAAATAGATTTAGCATATTCAATGTTAACAAGTTTATCCGCTCGTGACGTCTGTACGTCTGTGTTTAGTAATATTTTTCCTGTAATATAAAAGGATACCTTTCGGAGCATCATTAATGTGAAGGGTACTTTAAAAACTCAAAGCTAAGAAATGTAGATGGATTCCTAAAAATACTATTTGATCACGTGTATTGACCATACATACATCAGAAGAACAATCCTACCAGCGGAAATCGTTAGAATTTTTATCTAATTTACTCAACTTTTGCTAACGTGAAGACGGATTAATTGAATACATGGTAACATCCATAATTCTTTCTTTACCTACTTGTAAAACAATGTATTACATTTCCTATTTGAGATATTACACTGCATTGTGTTTTCTACGTAATGACTCATTGCTAATCTTTTAATTTTGTTGATTATTCGTGCTATGATGCAACTTTAATGGTAGTGTTTGATCTGTTATATCTTGGCAATTTTGGTGCGCAAGTCTCATAAAGTCCGTTCATGTAGTCGTTAACTAAAGTTCTTTCAATAATTATATGATATGAACCAGCTTCTTGATTCTATTTTGTTACAAAAACGTATAAATTTGTGCCCTGACTAGAATAATTTGACTAATTTCATTTCCTTAAGTTTTTGTGTTGTGACCTTACTGAATTTAGCCTTAATAACGCGAATAGAAAGATATTCTTGCCTTCTGTGTTTCTGTTGTAATATTTAAGGTAGTGAATTCACTTGTCAGATCATATTAGTGTTGCAATCATATCAATTATATTTAAAATGTATTTAGACAAATGTAATAAGCTCATGTTTGCAAATGTTTGCCTAAATCCCAATCGGGTTGAGTGGCCAGATAATATTCTACAATGTCCTGTATGTTCTAATTTTTGATTTTGGTTGCTTAAATTAGGAATCGATGAGCTATCGCTTACCTGTAATACGTAGCCATTTTTAATAGTAAATTGGGTTGGATCAGAATAATTTTTTGGTACATGTAAATTAGATTGGTTTATTAGAAAATATTTCACTCGAATTCATAAACAGTTACGCCAACAGGAGAGTTCTACTTTAGCTTTTACAGTTCATTCCATAACCTTATGCAATGTACCTTCAGTAATAAAGGATGAATGCATCGAACCATAGCAACTTTCCGTACTAAATTATTATAGGACCTCATTACTTTTCCGTTAAAACGTGCCATGTTGTATCTGTCATTTGAAATATATGTCAATCTAGTTAAATATAATATTGTGAAAACAGATTTATCATGTCCATTTTATAGAGGTATTCATGTATAATCTGCGGAGTTTGCTACGTACCCCAGATAATCCAATTTCTAGACATTACGTGTTCGAAATCTACATTATCACTGTAGTACTCCCAGCATTGAACTGTAAATCTACTGAATAACCTTCAAAGTGTTTACTAAGTAGAATAATTTGCTAGGTCTGTTACAGTATTCGTTTGCTAATTTCGTATTTCTGCGAAAAAAACTTAGGTTCGACTAGATTCCAACAAAGCGATTTATTTATATCTTTTGTTCTCGCTGTAATGGTCAAACAGATATCTCTCATGATTAACGTAAATAAGATTCGTTTTTTTGCAAATTTAGTTTTCTGTGTATTTTTATCCTGTATCTGTTACATTATAATGTCGTATGTTTCATTGAAAACTCATCCTGAATACTAATTTGATTTTTAGAGCACCTCATCGTTACTGAAAATTGTGGCTTAAATAACCAGAATCTTCAATCTTCAGTTCCTACAACAAAACCACTTCTTATTGATGATGGAGCAAGTATTCTGCAACAAAACAACAATAATGTAAATAACTTAGAACGTGAATGGTTCATTTCTAATAAATCAAATCCTAGTTATATTTTACAAGTCAAATCAGCAAGTCTAATTTATTCGAAAGCGATGAAGCAAGTAAGTTTTGTTTGATATATTGTCATTTTGTTCTTGGAATGGTAATAACTAGAGCGTACAATAAATTTCTTGATAAAATATCCCACAACGTTTTGGGATCATACTGAGGGTTCAAATAAGTGTAAGACAGTTCCGAATCCTAACACTAACCCCACCCTCTCGTAACCAGTTTTTCCTTCATCCATTAGTATCGCCTGAACGCGCAGAGATATGTGGTTATTTTTGTTCATTCATAAGGACATGTAGTGTAATGAAGTTAATTCCACGATTACCGCTGATTCAAAGCTTTAATCTAATTCTTTTCAAGCATCTCAGTTCTCTGTTGACAATACTTTTCCTTACATTTTCACTTGTAAATACCATAATAAGTTCTATTAAGTAGTCTGGTAATTTCTTAGTAATTGTATTTGATGGGGTGATGTCGTATCTTGAATGTCAATAGAGATTGGTGGTTGTACTTGAACTAGCTAATTCAGCAACAGGATATCCGGATATATGCAGAAATCTATTTATTATTCTGCAGGCCGTTTGACTGTCTGTTAATATTACTAAAGTATATTAATAATGATGGTAATTTGAGATATCCATTGCCGAACTTATAAAAAAAGTAACTACTGATTATAAATTTATCTAGTGAAGAAGTAAAATTTATATCTATATTGTTGTAATAATGTCTTCTTTAAACACAGGTTGAAGTACAAAAGAACTCAAAACGCCCAAATGAAACTTCAGACAATTACAGTCTGCTGTTAGTAAGTTTAGGCAGATAATTACGTATTACTCCGCACTTTTTTTCAAGGTTATGCGTTTTCATTATGTAGTTTGGGTTTCTCGATAAAGGTACCTATACAAATTTAAATGAATTCAAGTTATTAGTTGAATATGGTACTTTCTATTTTATTTGGTGATAGAATATTTGCAAGTATACCTTTAAAAGCCACTCATAGTTACAGCAATTATTATTTTAATCGAGTAAAGGGTAGGTGCCCATATACAACGTAGAAGCTAGCATATATGAATATCCCTCCATTATCTATCACTCTGAGGAAAGGGTAATTCTTCGAAAATGTAGGTATAATGATGCACTGTTGTCGTATGCAGAACATGTCTTCACATATTTGAAAAGTAGTTTTTAGTCACTATAACAAATATGCCAATTCATTTATGGGACTCTTCTAAGTGTGTTTTAATTCCAAATAAGCATATCATAACGAAGACATCTGCCTGTTTAATTCACATTTCTAATATCTTATAATTACTGTTCACTCTAAACTAACCTTATAGATGATTAAACTAAGGTTGTTTTTCCTATGACTAAACATTTGTGATGAGTAGTTTTGGGTCGAGAAAAAAACTGTATTATTACACATTTTTTGTCTTATACTAGTTTAAATACTCTTCTGTACGTAAAGATTACATTCTATTCCCATCCGTCTTTTTCCATTAGTTACATTATGTGAGATACTAAGGATATTTTTTTGGTACTCGTGGACAAGACTATTTTTATTATTACGCTGAAAATATCTTGGTACAGTAAGGCATCTAGAAACAAGTTACACAAAACAATAAAAGAGACGAAACAATAAGTAGTTACGGAATCAAGGTCAGTATATATTTGTTGGGGATTTATAATCACCAAAATAACCATCCCAATTGAAAAATATAATGGTTAATTAAATCAAGCGAGAGAAGTTGTATTGATTTTTGTAAGCTTGACTTGTAAACTTCTATTACGTTAAGCCAACTCTGTCCTGGGCTTTCCTTTCTAGCTCTTCCCAAGTGCTGTTCATTCTCTTCATGTCTGTTTCCAATTCCCGACGCAATGTGTTCTTGGGTCTTCCTCTGTTTCTGTGGCCTTTAGGATTCCAAGTCAGTGCTTGTCTTGTGACACAGTTTGATGGTTTCCTCAGTGTGTGTCCAATCCATCTCCAGAGTCTTTTCCTAATTTCGCCCTCAACTGGAATTTGATTAGTTCTCTGCCACAACAGGTTGTTGTTGATGGTAGCTGGCCAACAGATCCGAAGAATCCTACGCAGACAGTTGTTTATCATCATCAATGCCTGTTATCTCCAAGTGGAGCATAGACCGCCCACCAGCATTCTCCAGCCAACTCTGTCCTGGGCTTTCCGTTCTAGCTCTTCCCAAGTGCTGTTCATTCTCTTCATGTCTGTTTCCAATTCCCGACGCAATGTGTTCTGGGTCTTCCTCTGTTTCTGTGGCCTTTTTAGGATTCCAAGTCAGTGCTTGTCTTGTGACACAGTTTGATGGTTTCCTCAGTGTGTGTCCAATCCATCTCCAGCGTCTTTTCCTAATTTCTTCCTCAACTGGAATTTGATTAGTTCTCTGCCACAACAGGTTGTTGTTGATGGTATCTGGCCAACAGATCCGAAGAATCCTACGCAGACAGTTGTTTATAAATACTTGTAACTTCTGTAGGATACTTTTTCGTAGTCCTCCAAGTTTCAGCTCCATACAACAGGACTGTCTTCACATTTGTGTTGAAAATTTTGACTTTAATATTGACTGACAGTTGGTTTGAGTTCCAGATGTTTTTCAGTTGTAGAAATGCTGCCCTTGCCTTACCAATCCGCGCCTTCACATCCGAATCAGACCCTCCTTGTTTGTCGATGATGCTGCCCAAATATGTAAAGCTTTCAACGTCTTCCAGAATTTCTCCGTCAAGTGTAATTGGGTTAGTGTTTGCTGTTTTGTATCGGAGGATCTTGCTTTTCCCTTTGTGTATGTTGAGGCCTACTGCTGCTGAGGCTGCTGCTATATTGTTGGTCTTCTTCTGCATTTGATGATGTGTGTGAGAAAGAAGAGCTAGGTCATCTGCAAAGTCCAAGTCATCTAGTTTCGTCGATGTTGTCCATTGTATTCCGAGAGTGCCTTCAGATGTTGCAGTCTTCATGATCCAGTCGATGACCAGTAGGAAGAGGAAGGGTGAGAGTAAGCAGCCTTGTCTGACACCGGTCTTCACTTCGAATGAATCTGTGAGCTGACCTCCATGCACGATTTTACAATGTAGTCCGTCGTAAGAATTTCGTATGATGTTGACTATCTTCTCGGGTACGCCGTAATGTCGCAGAAGGCTCCATAATATTCTCCTATCCACGCTGTCGAATGCTTTTTCATAGTCGATGAAGTTGATGTAAAGTGGTGAATTCCATTCAATTGATTGTTCAACAATGAACCGTAGAGTAGCGATTTGATCGGTACATGATCGATCTTTACGGAATCCAGCCTGTTGATCTCGGAGTTGGCCGTCGACTGGGTCCTTTAATCTGTTCAATAACACTCTGTTGAAGACCTTTCCTGGTACTGAAAGTAGGGTAATGCCTCTGTAGTTCTCACAATTGCTGAGATCGCCTTTCTTTGGTATCTTGATGAGGTACCCTTCTTTCCAGTCTGCTGGAACTTGTTCTTCCTCCCAAATCTTCCTGAAGAGAATGTGGAGTATCTTTGAAGTTACTTCTATATCAGTCTTCAGTGCCTCCGCTGGTATGTTGTCTGGTCCCGCCGACTTGCCACTCTTGATCTGTCTGATGGCCATTTTGATTTCTTCGACTGTTGGTGGGTCTGTGCTTATAGGGAGATCCGTGGCTGCTGCTTCGATGACTGGTGGGTTCAGTGGGGCTGGTCTATTCAAGAGTTCTTGGAAGTGTTCTACCCACCTGTTCCGTTGTTCATGCACTTCAGTGATTGGTTTGCCAGCCTTGTTCTTGATTGGCCGTTCTGGCTTGTTGAATTTCCCAGCTAACTTCTTCGTTGTATCGTATAAGAGCCTCATATTTCCTTCTCTTGCAGCTTTTTCCGCTGTCATTGCTAGGTCCTCAACAAATTTTCGTTTATCCAACCTGATGCTCCTCTTCACTTGCTTGTTGACTTCGGTGTATTCGGCCTGTGCTTTGGCTTTCTCTGCTCTTGTCCGACTGTTATTGATCGCTGTCTTTCTGTTCCTCCTTTCTTGGATCTTGTCCAGAGTACTAACAGAAATCCACTCTTTTTGGTGTTGTTTCTTGAGACCCAAAACCTCCTGACATGTTGAGGTTATTGTTCCCTTAATCTCTTTCCAGTTGTCTTCCATATTAGTTTCACCTCTTTCTAGTAGATCATGAAATGCCTGGAACTTGTTGCTGAGAATTAATTTGAATTCGTTGCGTTTGTTAGTATCCCGGAGAAGGGCTGTATTAAACTTGTGTAATACTGCTGCTCCAGTTGTCCAGTGCTTCCTCAGCTTCAGTTTCATTTTAGTTACCACCAAATGGTGATCTGAAGCTATGTCGGCTCCTCTCCTTGCTCTTACGTCTTCCATGGTCCTTCTAAACTTCTTATTGATGCAGATGTGGTCGATTTGGTTCTCCGTGATGTGGTCCGGTGAAATCCATGTAATTTTGTGTATACGTTTATGGGAGAAAATGGTGCCTCCTATAATCATTTTGTTGAAGGCACATAAGTTTACAAACCTCTCACCGTTATCATTCCTTTCTCCCAGTCCATGTTGTCCCATGATATCTTCATACCCGGTGTTATCCACTCCGACCTTGGCGTTGAAGTCGCCCATTAGAATGGTCAGGTCCTTGGCTGAACATTTCTCAATGATTGACTGCAGCCTCGCATAGAACTGGTCTTTGTCGTCTTCGTGGCTGTCGTTGGTGGGTGCGTAGCACTGGATGACATTCATTGCAATCCCTTCCTTCTTCGTCTTGAAGGATGCTGTGATGATCCTAGGTCCATGAGGTTCCCATCTTATAAGAGACTTCCATGCATCTTGGGATAACACCAATGCTACTCCTTGTGTGTGGGGGGCGTTTTCTTCTTCGTGGCCGGAGTATAAAAGCACATTTCCCGAGGATAACCGTTGCTGTCCAGCTTGCACCCAATGCGTTTCGCTTATTCCAAGTATCTTTAGGTTGTATCTTTTCATTTCTTCAGCTATTTGCATGGTCCTCCCTGTTTCCCACAGCGTGCGGACATTCCACGTACCTATATTAATTGTTGCTCTGGTTGTCAGAAGAGACATCGGCCTCGTGGCTTCCGAAGAAACTCGGCTTTCACCATGAGGCGTCATAACATACCTTCCAACTCCCAGGGCAGAGTAAAAATGGTTATAAAGGTTTTTACTGGTTAGCGTTTTTTTAGCACGTTTACTTTTTTACGGGATGGGGTTGCTAGCCCCATGCCCAACCCTCCTCCTTTATCCGGGCTTGGGACCGGCAGCAACCCTAGGGGCTACAGGCGGAGTTAATTGAAAAATATAATGGCTAATTAAATCAAGCGAGAGAAGTTGTATTGATTTTTTGTAAGCTTGACTTGTAAACTTCTATTACGTTAATTTAAAATTATTGTGAGTCTTACTCCTAATAACATTCAATTGTATTTGTAAAAGGTTGATGAATTCACTTGATGACTAATCACTGTAAATTAATTGATATCAAAAAAATTGATGCACTTACGTAAACGTTGTTCGCCAGTCTCATCTCCGTTTTTGCTCCACAATACAATCTTCCTACAAATCCAGTCTTTTGGAATAGCTGCAGGCTGGGAAGAACAAGTTGTGGTATCCGACAGAAGTACAAGTATCTGAGGTAGCGTTCGCAGTTAATCGTATCGAGAAATCGTAGCAATCAGGCATATGATTCGGCTACCCTAGAGATCGTACGCGAACCGTATTAAGCCATAAGAACTCACGCGTATTTTGTCTCAACTGACCGGGAAAACATAACAGTTGGCATCATAACACTTTCAAAACAATGAAGAAGGGGATCACAATGAATATTATCTAATGCTACTGACCCACCAACGACGGCAACGATGAAGACAAAGACCAGTTTTATGATAGGCTGCAATCAATTATAGCGAAGTGTCCATTAAAGGATATGACAATCCTGATAGGGGACCTAAACTCCAAAGTCGGAATGGACAACATCGGATATGAAGAAATCATGGAACGACAGGGACTGACTGGGAGAAAGAAATGAGAATGGCGAAAGATTTACAAATCTATTTGCTTTTAACGAAATAGTTATGGGTGGCACAATATTCCCCCACAAACGCATACACAAGGCTACATGGGTCTCACCGGATCCTACTACAGAGGGTCAAATCGATCATGTGTGAATAAAAAATTCAGAAGATCAATGGAAGATGTGAGAATAAGGAGGGGAGCTGACATAGCTTCAGATCACCATTTGGTGGTTACTAAAATGAAACTGAAGCTAAAGAAGCAATCGATAACTGGAGTAACAGCATTACAACGTTCAATACAGCCTTTCTTCGAGATACTGACAAACTCAAGGAATTCAAAGTAAATCCCAAGCCTTACAAGATTTAGTGAAAAAAGAAGAAACCACTATGGAAGGCAACTGAAGAGGAATTAAAGAAGCACTAACTTCAACGTGTCAGAAGGTTCTAGCCCACAAGCAGCACCATTATAAGGAATGTATCTCCACTGTGACCCTGAGCAAAATTCAACAAAGTAGAAACAAAAAGACGAAAATCAACAACAGCCGAACAAGCGCAGAGAAAATCAAGGCACAAACTGAATACACAGAAGCAAATAAGCAAGTAAGGAGGAGCATTAGAACCGACAAACGGAAATACATCGAAGGCTTTGCAACGACAGCCGAAAAAGCTGTAAGAGAAGGGAATATAAAACAGCTATATCACACAACGAAGAAACTAGCAGGCAAATATGGTAAACCAGAGCGATCGGTCAAGAACAAATAGGGCAAGACAACCACCGAGATTCAAGAACAAAGGAATAGGTGGGTAGAACACTTTGAAGAACTCTTGAATAGGTCAGCTCCACTGAACCCACCGGACATCGAAGCAGCACCGACAGATGTCGCTCCACCAACGATGGAAGAAATGAAGATGGCCATCAGACAAATCAAAAGTTGGATAGCAGCAGGACCTGACAATATACCAGCTGAGGCACTTAAGTCAGATATAGACGTAACAGCAAGGATACTCTACGTTTTATCCAGCAGGATCTGGGAGGAAGAACACGTGCCGGCAGACTGAAAGGAAGGATACCTTATCGAGATACCATAGAAAGGAGATTTGAGCAAATGTGAGAACTATAGAGGAACCACACTACTGTCAGTACCAGGGGAAGTCTTCAACAGTGTTGCTGAACAAAATGAAAGATTCAGTGGATGCTCAACTTCGAGATTAACAGGCTGCTTTCCGTAAGGATCGATCGTGCACAGATCGAATCGCAATACTACGGGTCATCGTTGAACAATCAATCAAATGGAACTCGTCCCTATACATCAACTTCATTGACTATGAAAAGGCGTTTGACAATGTAGACAGGAGAACACTATGAAAACTTCTTCGACACTACGGCGTACCGGAAAACTCGTCAACATCATCCGGAATTTTTACGACGGACTACAGTGCAAAATCGTGCATAGAGGATAGTGACAGATGCACCCCCAGTGACACCGGAGTCAGACAAGTCTATCTACTCTTGCCTTTTCCCTTCCTTCTAGTGTTTCACTGGATCATCAAGGCCTTCACATCTGAGGGAATACACGGAATTCAATAGACAAATAGGATGCAACTCGATGATTTGGACTTCGCGGATGATCTAGCTCTTTTAGCCCATACACACCAACAAATGCAAGTGAAGACAACCAACGTAGCAGCAACCTCAGCATCCGTAGGCTTGAACATACATAAGGGAAAGAACAAGATCCTCAAATACAACACAGGGAGCATCAATCCAATTCAACTTGATGGAGAAACTCTGGAAGAAGTGGATACTCCCACGTACCTGGGAAGCATCACCGATGAACCGACGCAAATGTAAAGGCAAGGATTGGCAAAGCAAGGACAGCACTCCTACAGTTGAAGAGTATATGGGACTCAAAACAACTGTCGACTAACCTAAAAGTCAAACTCTTCAATTCGAAAGCCTAGACAGTTCTGCTGTATAGAGCTGAAACGCCGAGAACTACTGCAAACATCCTCAGATAGGTACAAGTATTTATAAACAACTGCCTACGAAAGATATTGAAGGTCCGTTGACCGGAAACCATCAACCACAGCAACCAACACCAACAAACCAACTTCCAGCCGAAGAGGAAATTAGGAAAAGACGTTGGAAATGGATAGAACGTACATTTCGGAAATAATCAGACTGCATCATGAGGCAAGCATTAACATGGAATTCTGTTGGGAAACGGAAAAGAGGAATGCCAAAGAACACACTGCGTCGAGAATTGGAGGCAGATATTAAAAGGATGAACAGCAACTGGAAACAGCTGGATAGGATTGTTCAGGACAGAGTTCAATGGCGAATACTGGTGAGCGGCATATGCTCCTCTGTGAGGGGTAACGGGCTTACGTAAGTAAGTAGTATATGTATATAGACTAATTCACTTTGTTTACATAAGTGAATTTCGTTTATGCATATAAGTTTACCTGCCCCTATAGTACTAAATACATCTTACATTGGTAAGCATCTAGCAGCCCCATGAGTGTGAGCCTTTGAAAGTTCATAAATAAAAATGTTTATACTGCTTGTCTACGCTGTTTGTGTATGATTATGCTCCAGTTCAGTTATATAGTATTATTCCTATATATCCATAAATCCACTTAAATCACTAAGATTCACAAACACTCTTAAAAAATAGAGTAGGCGTATGATGAAAAATCAAATACGATGGTTTTCATAGGAATATGTTTGAAGTTTTATAAATCCAACAAGCAATTAAGTCATTTGGTACAACAATTAAAAGTTCATCCTTGGCAGACAGGAGGTTAAATTCAACCTTGAACGTATACCAATATTGGAATGTACAATAAGCATCGTAACATATTCAGGGGTAAATGTGGCCTCTGTAAGCTATTTTGAGTACTTCATACAGCACTTTCCATTTTAAATAGGGAAAATAATTATTAAATAACTGACTTTTCAACATGTAAATGGCGATAACTTCTTATCCAGAGACGAATCGTTTGACATCATTTGAAATGTCGAGAACTGTTCATTAATATCTCTTCTCTATGGAGAAAACACTAGTTACACCTAACTAAATGATTTGTTTAGTTAATCCTAATACAGGTTTCCAATTTCGAATACAATTTCTTAGTTTCCTGATAAGACAATAAAGTGAAGTAATTCCTCTTCGCTTAGTTTTTTATTAAGGCTTTATACTAATATATATATATATATATATATATATATATATATATATATATATATAATTTGTTTTCTTAGATAGCTGTCTGTTTCTTTCGAATGCGCAGATTAGCAACACACTATCTGCTTTTAAGTATTTGGTTTATTATTCGACTACTAAAATATATATATATATATATATATATATATATATATATATATGAGGTGAACAAATTGATTACTGTTCAAAAGTCACAAATAATAATGAATTAGGAAATGTAGGTATAAAATTGACTAATTACACAATTTCAGGCAATAGATTTTAGTAGTCGAATAATAAACCAAATACTTAAAAGCAGATAGTGTGTCGCTAATCTGCGCATTCGAAAGAAACAGACAGCTATCTAAGAAAACAAATTATTGCAAGATTTAACAAAGGAGAGATTGCTATTAGTCATATGTAAGCTAATGATATGCCGGGCACCTAATGAAGATTGGCTATCTTCGGGAACTGTGCTTTAGAACATTATTTCATTTATTATAACTGAGGACAGTGTTAACATTTTATTTCTATGACTGTTACGTTCCCCTTGCCCGGTTCTCTCGCTTAGTGTATTGATTCTTTATGTATTGTTTATTATTACGGACTACGTCTACCTATTTGTGTACAAGTTCTCCCCATTCACTACCACTATTTCATTTGTTCTGTATCAATGTTAGATTTCTGATTGGCTTACTGTGTGGTCTGGTTTTATGTATATATAAATGCATGATTAAAATATAATACGACCTTGGACCTTGCTCTCTCAGTCTTCCTGTTCTCAATTGTGGTTGTCTTATTGTCGGCCTAGGGAGGTGAATGGGCTTAGGTCAATCGCATATTCTTAACTAGGCACGCATCGTATTGGTGTTCGCATCAACCAACCAATCAACTTCAACTTCATCATCATCCTCGTCCTTCTTTTTATCACGTCATAACAGCTAATAATACGATAATATTTTAGTATTGGTTACGTGTAAATACAGAGACAGTTATTTAGATTTCGTAAACAGACACAGATGACAGGTTTTGAACATTAAGGAGAATATTTGGAAAGTTCTGTTTTAATTTGATGTGCTTTACATAAATTGTCAAAGTAAGACGAGGGATTATGCATTTGCTTCATTGGAGCAAATTATCTGAGTACGGTATTTTAGGAAAGTAACTAAATTTCCTATGTACCGAGGCGGTACGGAGCTATGAAAATGAAGATATTGCACACTTGATAATTTTCGGTGTATATAGCTCTTATTAATGAACCATACAATCTCCTAGTTAATTAGACATCTAAAGAAACTACAAAGGTCAAGAGGAACATTAAAGCAGTTGCCTTCGCCTTAGATGAAGAACAAAATAATAGCATCTCTTTGTGAAAGAGTGTGCTGATGATATTAGGTAAAAAGACAGAGGAAACCTCGAGACTCGACAATACAGCTAAGACAACACAACGCCTCCAAAATTTCCAAATTAATCACTCAATCAAATTCAGCTAAAGCTGACAAATTTCATTTAATCTTAACAAAGTAAGAACAGTAATTGATGCCGAATAATATGCGTTTCTATTTCATTGGTTCGTATCAGCAACATTACACACTGATATTTGAATTTTAAAAAGTTGATGTTGCATGGGGTACTCACTTCAATCTTTTGTTGTCCATTACCAGTGCTTTGTTTACTTATTATGACGTTACAGTACAATAAAAATTACGGTTTAATTGCAGCAGATGTGAACCAACAAAATAAAAATGAATTTATATTATCCTGCGTCAATTAATGTTTATTTTTTATTGAAATTCATGAAAGGGACTAGTTGCATGAAATTCATATGATCTATTATTGTCCGATCGGGTTTTATCAAATCATGTTCACGCATACAATCGAATTTATTGATTTTGAAACTAAATTATTCTCTGACCTTTGATTTACCATATATGCTCTATTATCTGAAAGGTCTGATGATATGCATTGATTTATTGTATGCACTGTACTTCATAAGTCCCACTTACTATAGGTTTAGACCTGGACACAAACAAATTTGTCTGCATTAACAATATTTCACGTAAACACAATTAGATAGCTTTAAAAAATAACTGTCCAGTAGGAATTTTGCATGAAATATTGGTTTAGTCATTCATTGCAATCCCTGTCTCCTTTCATGTGACATAGGATGTAACTTGTGGGATTTTCCGGTAATGATTTGTTGCTTACAGATAAAAATATGTAGAGCTACGTATAAATTACTTCCGTGAGCATTAAACCCCACCATATTATTCGAGGACTGGAAGAGATACTCTATGTTGTTCATCTCGTTTATCACTAACAATATTTGTAAATGGTACTATGGTCTATCAATTTTATTTGAGTTTAATGGCGAAACTATTGATTTGCAAGAAAGGAACGTCTGTTTTTTTCGTTCGTGTGTAATAAATCGTAAGAGATAGTTGTGTTGCATAAATATCATTCTTCTTCTGTTCATTGATGACTTATATATAAGGTGCACAAGTTTGTACCTTTACCGGGTTGTCCAATCAACTAAATAATAAGCCTTAGAAATTCGTTCATAATTCTTGAACAAACGTGATCTAAAATACTGTGAATGTTAAGAACATTGAATTCTTATTGTTTTAAACTCATTTTAAGTTTACAATGAAAATGACACAGGTTCCATTGGAAATTCTGCACCAAAACATTGCCAACTCATAGTAAATTGATACTAAAATACAAATAGAAAATGAACTAAACGGATAGATATTACTAAAAGAGGTAAAATAAAAAGAGGAAGGTAGACTAATAGTTTACTCGGTAATCAGATATTTCAATTGTTTAAAAATTCCCATGCT
This sequence comes from Schistosoma mekongi, assembly GCA_034768735.1. Taxonomy (NCBI): domain Eukaryota; kingdom Metazoa; phylum Platyhelminthes; class Trematoda; order Strigeidida; family Schistosomatidae; genus Schistosoma; species Schistosoma mekongi. The sequence goes on along the minus strand of CM068305.1, from coordinate 33,847,535 downwards.
TATTAAAACAAAGATGTTTGAACGAAGAATATTCTTTTCGATAAATGCTCATCAGGTTCTACATTTATTAGTTCAAAATTATCAGTGACAAAAATAGCCAGTTCTGAGGCGGGTATAACATCATTTAAATATAAAGGATAATTTGGATATAAATTTTGTCTCATCAGATTATTTGTAAGATACGAATGTTAATGTTGAAATAGTCATCATTATCATGTAACTTGTGAAACGTAAACGACAATTGAAATGAACAACAAGCTTATTAATCCAATATATATGTATAGGTGTCTCTGTATATGGGTGACCTAGGAGATGGGGTAGTGAGACCAAAATGTGATTAGACAAAGGCTGAATGCTATTTAAATGTAACCGAATAGGTAAGAAATTACAAAATGGAGTAAGTGATAATCAAAATTCGTCAAATAGTAACAATAACAATAATAGAAAAATTATAATCAGTCATTTGATCGGTCTTAAGATGTTGTAAAGTCAATAAAATTAGGAAAGAAGATTGAGTGATATTCAAATTCATTCTGTGTATCTTGATTAATAACATTAATAATAATAATAATAATAATAATACTATTAATAATAAATATGCATATATGTGAACAAAGAGAGTAGTATTTGGACAGGGTACAAATACACATATGAAGAGGGAAAGACACATATGCATTACTAAATTTAAATCGTCGTGTGATTAAATTGAATGGTTTAACGGATCTTGCGTCGGCCATGGCAGGAGAAGGGGTTGAACGTACTTCTTCTGTATGCATAGTTCTGGCCTCATGATCCGTATAGCTATCGCTTCTGCCGTTTTAAGGACTTTGAGTCTAACCGATCTTGGCAGATAGCTGTTGACACAGAATACTATTTTAAATGACTTATCTATGCTCGCCGTATGACCTGTTTCGATTAGGTGTGCTAATATTGAGCTATTGATATTTCTGACAACTCCTTTGGTTAACCAAACTGGAAGGTGCTCCCGGGCACGGAGGAGTAAATTCCTTGAGCATCTGCCAATGTAACTTGCTCCACAGGAGCAGTTGAACTGATAGATACAAAATGAAGTGGCAAGCTTAGGTAATTTATCCTTTATTTTCGGTATCACCATAGGACGGGTAGAAAATACCAGTTGTATTTTTGCGGCGTTAAATGTTTTCCGGATGGAACTGCCTAGCCTTAACGTCAGAATTTCACTGGGCGCGTCCCCTCTGAATGCTAGTCTAATGAAAAGCGGCTTCCTGTTTACGGTTTGAAACATCTTTCTATTTGTTTTGGACATGGCATGTTTACTTATAAACTTTGCGGGATAACCGTTCTCTCTGAGGGTTTTATGCAACGCTTCTGTTTCTTCGTCAACCACATCAGGAGAGCATATCGTTATGATTCTATGATGTAAGGTTTTCAATAAATTCCTTTTATACTGTATAGGCACAAAACCAAGGAAGTTTGTGTATTGTCCTATCCATGTGGCTTTCTTGTTCAGATTTCTTCTTAGCGAGTCATCTGTTCTTTTCGTGAGCAGAACATCTAAAAATGCTATTTTACCTTCCCTTTCTTCTTCGCATGTGAATTTTATAGCCGGGTGAACCTCGTTAAATTGTCTGAGAATGTCAGACAGATTAATATCCTGTTTGCAAAGGAGGAATGTATCGTCCACGTATCGGCAGTAGAAAGGTAATTTACTAACGAGTTGTGCCAGTGGACCGTTTTCTAGTTTGGCCAGGAAGATATCGGCCAGCATGGGACCCAGTGGAGAGCCCATTGCTACTCCATCCACCTGTCTATATATGTCGTTGTTAAACGTGAAATGTACATTCATTGTACACTTCAGTAATAATTCTTTAAGCATGTCTATTGGGATGGTGACGTCTATTCCGGTTTCTATGACTTGGTCGCATATATAGTTAACGGTCTCAATTAGTGGAACATTCGTGAATAAGGATGTGACGTCCAGAGATAGCATACATCGTTCTTCTGTACTCAGTTCCTTGACCATGTCTACAAATTAAAAGACATCTTTGACGCTGTGTTTAACTATCTGTTTGCAAAGAGGTTTTAGTAGATGTACCAGCCATTTCGCTACGCTGTGATAAGGTGAGTTTTGCATATCTAGGATTGGTCTGACTGGAACGCCCGGTTTATGTACCTTTGGTAAACCGTAAAGCCTTGGTGTGCGTGTTCCTAATGGTTTAATCGCTTCATATAAGTTTGATAGGATTAATTGTTGGTCTTTCAGCTTTTTTAGGGATTTTGTGAAGTCCTTCTCTATTTTGCTAGTGAGATCTTTTTGGCTATCTTACAAATAATCTGATGAGACAAAATTTATATCCAAATTATCCTTTATATTTAAATGATGTTATACCCGCCTCAGAACTGGCTATTTTTGTCACTGATAATTTTGAACTAATAAATGTAGAACTTGATGAGCATTTATCGAAAAGAATATTCTTCGTTCAAACGTCTTTGTTTTAATCAGATATTTATTTACAATATTTGCTGGTATATGTTATACAACAACTTATGCTTCTAAAAATAAACAAGCCTTGACCAATTAGAGAAAATGTACATTTCACCATTAACATATGAAATGATATGCTTATCGTGAATTAGTGACATGCTTTCATGAATATAAAATATACCAATACTGAAACAATTATAGCTGATGACACCGGATAATGGCCCAGTTTCACAACAAATCAACCGAATATCGATAGCGTAAACAGTTGTATTCCAGCACGGTAATCAAATGGTGCTATGCTCGACGCGATACCCAGAGATAATATGTTTGATCGCTGGGAGGATCCTGGATACGGTATTTTCACTACTCCGAAACTATGGTAGAACAGTCTCGCAATGCTCCTTGTTTTTCAATGGTTCCTTGTTTGATATTAGTATCCACTGATTACTTTGTTGGTTTGAAGTTATGGTAAACAATATATTCAAATTTAGGTTATATGAGAACTTATCGTACTTCATGTGTGCATTCACTTAATAACAATAAATAAATACTTAAATTTTACTTCGATAGATCGAATTTCAGTTATCTATTTGAAAAGAACATTGATATATCATGTCTTAAACTGGGGTAAAGCATATAAACTGTTTGTGCCTCGAGTTTATCAATAGATATTAAAGGATCTATAAACAAGTAGGTAGGATAAATAATGACTAACAAAACTGATCGATTGATTTCGGCTAGACAAAGATGTACAGTCTGTTGAGTTCTGCTTGTGCTGCTGGATTCGTAACCTCTTTAAGTTCAACAACTATATATATATAATACACCAAATTTATTTTCCCTAAAAGGTATACAGTTCTTAAACCAACTATTACCAAGTTGTGAATGTGTCATTTTGCTCAGAAATCATGTTATTCCCCTTAACAGTTACATAATTGGACTGTTTATTGATCACAAGTCCTAAAACAAAATTAATAACTCTGTAGTTGTCCCCTTCTTTTATAATAAAACCTACGTCTGTCTATTACAAAGAATATGTAATAATCTTAGTGTCAGTTAGTCTTCGCATATATATTCTGTAGAATATGTTGGCACCATTATGTAGAATACAATTGTAATTAAAATGGGCCGTCATAACCGTAAATACTGAACTTTAATTAATAGTTTTTTTCCTCAATACTTGATTCATTACTTGTCACTCCTATATAATCAATGAAAACAAATTCATGTCGGATATTCAGTCCGATTGCATAATCCGGTCTTACTGACAAATGTTTTTTAACGAAATATTTCACAAGACAAATAATACTTAAAAATATGGATGCAGGTACATCCAGCCGATGAGTCCCAAATAGGACGAAACGCGCGTCCTGGATTCCACTTGCCAGTCACAATCCAACTTATATAATTCTCGTGTGTTCATCGTTACTGACGATTAATACATACACTTATCCAATGAATTGTGGATGTGTATGAGTCAATATAATATACGGTGATTCATAGACAGTTTGGAATTGCATTATTACGGAACGTAGTTAGACCGTAATTCAGTAAAAATAAGAATAATGATTTAAATACCACTAAATACCCCAAGCCATATTTTTCCATTCACATGAAAATGATTGATATACAAATGGGAAAATCAGTTGAACTGAGCTTTGTTGGTTTTATGAAATTAATTGTAGTCCAATCAATCAGCATAAATATGATACTGAAGCCTACCGATTAAAGAAGTATTTCATATTTATAATGGACTGTTTCGTTCAATCACGAATTCAGAAATGATCTTCACATAAAACTTCGGATAAAAGCCATATTCCTATCCGGAAAATGTGATTATAATATACTAGTTCGGTTAATGCCCAAGTTACTAGCAGATTAGGTTAAAGTAATCGTTACCATCACCTATTACAAATATCATTCAAATATCCACAAGTGATCAGCCAGTTACTATTATTTCATTCATAAAAGCAACCCTGAACGAAGTGACCGTATAACTATGCTTTATTGTTTGATTCTGATTCAGTTTCGTACCAAACTGACTAACAAACTCGGATGTCTGTGAATGAATGTCCTTTAAGCATTATTTCGGATTCTTATCGTGATGGAATTGGTACAGCATTTAATTTAGTTTATGAATAATCACCTAAACATAATACACCAAATTTATTTTCCCTAAAAGGTATACAGTTCTTAAACCAACTATTACCAAGTTGTGAATGTGTCATTTTGCTCAGAAATCATGTTATTCCCCTTAACAGTTACATAATTGGACTGTTTATTGATCACAAGTCCTAAAACAAAATTAATAACTCTGTAGTTGTCCCCTTCTTTTATAATAAAACCTACGTCTGTCTATTACAAAGAATATGTAATAATCTTAGTGTCAGTTAGTCTTCGCATATATATTCTGTAGAATATGTTGGCACCATTATGTAGAATACAATTGTAATTAAAATGGGCCGTCATAACCGTAAATACTGAACTTTAATTAATAGTTTTTTTCCTCAATACTTGATTCATTACTTGTCACTCCTATATAATCAATGAAAACAAATTCATGTCGGATATTCAGTCCGATTGCATAATCCGGTCTTACTGACAAATGTTTTTTAACGAAATATTTCACAAGACAAATAATACTTAAAAATATAGATAGCTGATTTGATTACAATCACTTTTCTTCCGTATAAGTTTTCAGAATGTAGGGTACATAATAATTATATAATACCTATAATAAAACCGTTATACTTAATTGCACTTAACAAAACATCCATGTGGATTATTAAGAAATCAATCTAAATAATATGCTGATATGTCCTAGTCTTACAGTGGCTGTGAAAGTTTGTGATTAACTATCTCTTCATATTTTGGCACAATAAAGCATTTTACACATACTCAACAGATTTCTAATGAATTTTATGTAGAATCTATTGTTTCTTATTATTAATACACCTTATTTGCTGCTAAACTTGAATCGCATTTATTGTTGCAGCGTATCATGAAGCCCGTCTACCCCAAACATGTGGTGTAATAAACGTAGCGAACAGGAGACAATTACAATGAACCCTAGGCCTTGAGACGGAAGTTATACACAGAGAACGAGACCGTGACCAAAAAACGTCGTTCAAAACATACTTAGTGAACACTAAGACCACTGAGTAAAACATCAACTCAGTTTATCGTTTTTTGACAAGTGGATTGATTAAAGATTGTCAAGTACCTTATACTAATAAGTGTTACACGCTACTAGGTCAAACTGTATGTTCGGTGACCATACCTGTTGACCAAGTACATTTCATTTGACTATTATATCTTTGGAATTTGTTTAGTAATTGACTAGTACACAACAGTTGGTCAATCGAAATAACTTATTAGGAGCCATTTTCTCTATGATGAATGATCCAAAGAATACCACATCTATAGAAATGTTAAGAGACTAGGCATGTACTCAGTAATGTTTTTACTTTCATTGAGACACGGGGACACTATTGATCTTAAGAACCAGTCCATATCACCTGTTTAAGATTATACAAACTAAGTATTGTTTAGAAACAAGCTTGTTGTGTTCATTGGAATTATCTGTGTTACGCACTTTAGTTTTTGCAGACTGGTCTAAAGACGCCATGTTTCGTAAAAGCTTGTGTTACATATGCAATAGGTCTTTATATTAGTACATTACTAATGCATATTGTTATCGTTTCAATGTATCACTGATATGGTTGTACTACACATACGCAGCTGCTGGCGCCTTGTGCATTTCTCTGTTGATGCTTAAATAAAACGTCGCTGCACTAGTGTCCGTTCTACACTGGGTCTCTCGTTGTTTGTGTAGACTAATACTTTATTCCTGTCACAGCATCAGATACGCCATAATTCTACGTTTTTGGAGTCACTCCCAGTCGAAATCATAACACCGTCGTACCCACCCACTTAACTTGATTCTACTAGATACCATAAATAAAACCACTGTATGTGGTGGTCATCCGAAAAACCAGTCATCCGTCTTAAGAGTTGCTGATAATTCAAATAAACTAAATCCTTATAAACTTCGGACTATTTTTCGTACTCGTACTAACTGTTAACATAATATTTTTATCTCTTTGTGACTGTTGTAAGTGGTTATAACTTAGGTATTTTTCCATGGTCACAGTAAGTTTTAAGAGTTGTTCAGATTGTACCGACTAGCTTCCAAAGCAGCCACATTTGTCTGTACAGTGAGTCTTAGCATTCGTTTCTTCATGGTTGTATATGCTCCTCTGAGAAAACTAATTTGAAAGTAAGTTAACCTTGAGATAGCTTATGTGCTTGACCATATGAACGTAGATAGTCCAATTTGATGAATACAATGGTAAATCAGACAACACTCTACATCCTAATGAAAAGTCGGTTTATTATTAGTACTCGTTTATTTTTTATAACATAAAATAGGTATTTTTTCTTAATATTGACAAAATAAAATAACAAAAGACTGAAGTAAATCCAGAAACGACCAGGGAACTTGAAAACAGATCGATGACAACACTGTATTCAATACAAAAGGAGCATAAAGTTGTCTTCCAGAGATCTTCATGAAGATATAGTGTTACACAAAGACCGGGAGCTGGGTTTCTACATGCATTAGCAAATCCAAATCGTCTGGACAGACGAAACGAAGTGTAAATAGTTGAAACTTGGCAATCGCTGATTAACAAATAAAGAAAAATCCTCATCATCACTACGATATCTGTCTAAAAAGTCACTAACATTCAAAATAATGTATGCTAACCATATTATTTTTGTTGATATTTTCAATGTGAAAATAGCAACTTGCACGAACAATATTTCTAATCAGCGAATCTCAAACACTTGTCTTGTTTCTGTCTACCGTTAGTCTGTAAAAGTAACATAGTTCTGACCCAGTTTTCTGGTTTCATATATCCATTAGAGTAAGGTAAGATTACCATAATTTACACAACAATATGAATACAAAATTATGCTAAATTACCCACATTGACAACAGACCCAACTTGATGTGATTGTTTATTTACATAGCCACAATCATTTATGTGCTTTTCATTACAGTGTTTTTCTAATCACAGAATGAAATCAATCGGAAGCTGATAATAATGTAAGGGTACTAAATAGCTGTTTTATCTTAGTTTGGGACTCTCTGACACTGTGCATTAACAGCTCAACAGAGTTTCATTATTTAGCTAACCAGACTGTCAAGAAAGATACTGGAAATATTTTACTTAAGACGATAAAGCGTCTATATAACTGGCGCTGAATATTTATCCAAACTTTTGTTCACATCGTGACGAAAGTTGCTATAAACCAGAGTAATTACGATAATTGAAAAATACAGACCACCATCAATACCTATAAAATATATTATATTGTGATTACACAAAACAATTGACAATTGGACATCCTTTAATGATACGAGCAATGCATACTCCCTTTGTTTTGTCTCGTATTAACATTTTTGACAATAAAGGCAATGAAAGTGGGTGAAGTATTTAAGTAAATACAAAACCAGATTCTAAATAAACATTGTAAATTTTTTCGATTGCACTAATATATGCAGCCGTACGGACATCCAATCCAAGGTTGTAGGTATCCGCAATATTCATGATACGCTGTAATAATGAATGCGATACAAGATTATTAGCAAATAAGATGTATTAATAACAATAATAGATTCTACACAGAACTTATTTATAATTTGCTGAGTATATGTGAAATGGCATATTGTATCAAAATATGAAGAAATAGTTAGTCACAAACTTTCACAGTCACATAATATTATTTAGATTGATTTCTTATTAATTCATATGAATGTTTTGTTAAGTGCAATTAAATATAACGATTTTATTATAGGTATTATATAATTATCATGCATATTACATTTAGTTACTAATCAGAAAAATACTTTAATCCTAGGAATATTATATCTTTTTCAAATAGTTAGCCTAATTAGCTAGGGGTAATGGATAAACCTCAAGTTATTTAACATAAGAAAGCAAAATGACGCATAGTGTATCTTCTTCAAAGGATCTCGTGAATGCTAGAAATTAAAACTTTTTATTATAATTGTGTATTATGGATTAAGAATATGATATCGCAAATTTACCCGCAATAAGTAAACGTTGGAGTCTAGGAAACACAGTACAATTTTACCAACTTAGTATAGGATTTCTAAAAAGTTCAAACCCACGATTACACCAAGGAATCAAGCTCCGAACCATTAGGTCTCGCGGCGATTGCCTAACTCTTAGACCACTGAGCTGGAATTCAATAGTTGATATTTCTAACCGCAGTCAATTAGCAATGTATTGCACGACCTTACTAAATAGCATCAGTGAGCAACTGTATAACGCTCGACGAGACTGAGATCTACTGGTAGTGTCTATTCACTAGAGTTTCGGTACTCTCCTGAAGTTAGTCACTAGTAAGATGATGCTGATAAAGAGATTAATAAAAAGGTCTAGGGCTTGGGCCCTCAGTAAAATGGTGAGTGTGCATTGCAGGGGAATCGAGTACTAATACGAAACAGCTGCTAGGTACTTCCTGATTTTCAAAAGTTGTTTAACTCGGACCAATTCATGATATCAAATGCCGAAATTCCTTTGTTTCAACAGTCTACTTGTTTTCTGATTGTAAATAATGATTGCTAATGAAGACTGAAAGAATTGAGATTGAAATTTTCCTGACCAATCGGATTAACTTTTTTAGATGTTTATGTAGTAATGAGAATGTGTAAAATCGTCAATTAATTAAATGAGGATCGGTAGGACATAGAATGATAATGATACTACGATGATATTCAAAGCATAAAATAATAACTGTAAACACATGATGGGGAATCGTATTATCAAACTAAGTGTAAACTCACCTTAGCGGATCGCTCCATGGTATACTCCAAACCGGAGTGAACAATATCGCGTTCAGATGCACCCTACAAGGTTAATGTATTAATTAAATAGTATTCTTGGGTTAAAGATATACTACGTCGTATTTACAACTGTAAAATTTGAGATTTGACTGATGTATTTTCGAAGTGGGTTGTCACACTTAAAAGAAACAATAACGACTTTAAAACTAAAATACATAAATTCAAGCGAGTAACACATTAGGGCGAAAATTATTAAGTGTAGAGAATATAAAGTGAATTATCACCAACTACAGATTAGTTTCAGTAATCTTTAATACTCATTTAAGAGTTTTACGTGTTTCCAGGACAACATAGGATGACATATATATTTAATTTTGCAAATTTCAATGTGATGAATGACTTATTAGTGAAGCTATATTGAAAAGAACAACAGCTGAAACTGCGGGATCCTTAAATTTATTAAGAACACTCAGTATCAGTCAGAAAGCTAAAAAAATAACTAGTGTACATTTTGTTTGCAGTTTGGGACATTTTAGAAATGTACATCGACAATTTAACAACGAATCAAATTCCACTTAACCTCATTCTAAAACTTAAAGGTTAATGATCATACTAAATTGTAGTTACTTATCGAAAGATAAACGGAAACATGTAAGTCAGGTTAGCAGCTTCATAAGCAAAGAAAAAATGGTTTGTAGTGGAAAAGTTCCCTCTCTCTGCCAATCAAATGTGTAGATATCTAATAGTTGCAGATGATACAGTAAAATGGCGACAACTTAAAATGCATAAATGATTATCTTAGAGATATTTCAATTGACGTCACTTGGGTTAGGAAGAGTTATGTTACATGTGCATGCAACATAAGTATAAAATCTACTAAATTGTGAACTAAATAACCTACCTATTTATTGACAAAACTACAAAGAACTTTCACTTTAAAATTTTTAGGAATTCTTACACAAAAGTGTTTGATACTATTACAGTATACACACTACGAATAATCACATTATTGATAACAGCAAAAGTGGCAACGATAAAAGAGCAACTTACTGCAATGCGCAGTTGGAAATCTTCGGATGGTGTAATCGGTATTTTGTCTAAAAACTTCTTTTCTAAAGACTGTTGCACACTATCTGTAATTTAAAAAAAAGGAAGTAACGAAGCCAAACTTTGAATATATAATAAAACTGTGACAGGAAACAGAAAGCAAACTACTTTTTATTGATCCTACTAGGACGAATAAAGTTGAGTAAAAGATGTGACGAGCAGTCGCTAGCTAAAGTTTAGAGCAACTGGCATTATGGCTCCATATATGAAATGCTATGCATGACTTTTCGGGTTTTGATCAAGGGATTCTATAATAAATTTGAATAACCATTCTAGCTAACCAAATTTCAAACATTCTATAATTCACTATTTTTTAATTTAAAATAAATTTAAGTCCTCTTCCCTTTACTCACTTAAGGCCTCTCTGCTTTTGTTGGTTTCCTTTCTACGTGTTACCGTGAAGCGCTTTGATTTTTAAACCAAGCCCATCCGTACAACTCGTTCTCCAACAGTGAAGTAATCGCGAGCCACAGGACTGAGAGAAATAAACTATTGTTATTAAACTAGGTCTCCGATTTGTCCTTGCACACTCGGATGACTAATAAATTAAATAAATGGGTAAGATTATACATCATCTATAAATCAGATGAAACGTTATTTGACTTAGATATTGTTCGTGAACCGATAATTAAAATTAATTATTGTGCCAAGCTTCTCGTTTATCAGTTTGTCAAATCTGATTAGAGCCTACAAAACAAACGTCTGTGGTTTGATTTAGGTTTTTAAAGAATGATGAACAATATATGAATTAACAATCAAACAGTTTCCAAAATGTCGAGTTCAGCATGATAGTTACCTCTTGAAAGTAAATTATTCAACCAAATCTTTTAATAATCATCATTAGTCACTATCCTATTTAACTAGAGATTATAACCTACTAACAACACTTCAAACTATTTATCTTTCACCCAGAGCTATGTAGATGTGAAGAATTTTCTATAGCTCTAATTCTGTAACAACGAATATGTATATATAGCACCTGAAAAAAGGTATGCAGGAACATTATTTGAAGCATGATATTGAGTCGTTTAATCATTATTCGTGTTTAATCTGAAGTGTGCAATGACATAAGTTGCACATTTCGCATTACCATAGCGGAAAGATGTTAACAAAATGAAATGACTGGTATTAAAATTTCCTCGTGTCTCCCTATAGACTGAGAAATTAAAAGGAAAATGTTTACGTGCCATTTGCCAATGTGACGCAAACATTGAGGAAGGTTATCTCAGTTTTATCTGAAACCGAAAAGGTGTTCCATAGTAGGGAGTCGTAATGCAGTTGTGCATACTCCCCACAACAATCAGTGAGATGAGGTTATGGGATTGCTCGTAAATAGTATACTCTACCAAGGTACATGAGGAATTCTGTTTTAAATGAGTTTTGGACAAGATATTAATATCTAAAAGGCTTGGATAACTTAAAATGAATCAGAACATAGATATATATGTACAGGCTAATGGGTCTCGCCAACATTCCAAACATACACTAAGATTTGTCAAGTGGTTTATATTTTCACCTTTTTATTTTTCACGGTTAATAGTGACCCGTGCTGTTAACTTAAATCTGGGGACACTAACGCAACTATGCAGTTACTTACTCATAGAAGCATTTTTTTTATTAGGAACAACAATATTGTCTGTAAAACGGCTTAGTAACAAGACTGGAAAGCACTATTTTTATAGAATATTATATAATAAGATTATGGCGTCACCTTTCAGATCATTGAGTAAAAAATATATTTTAAAAATAGGTCCATACTTTCGATGTTCTAAAAGGACGAAATAACTTACTGAGCAATTGATAATTGGAGTCACGTTCATACTTAAAAGTCAGTCGACCGTAGCTAACATGATTTAAATTTTTGAGCCACTCAAAATATGAAACAGTAACACCACCAGCATTCAGATACAAGTCTGGAATAACTAGTTTATTTTTTTCCTGCAGTATCTGGAAAGGAAATTTATTTGAAAAAGTTAGATAGAAATAATTATTATACATTTTCCTCGAACTGAACTGAACTTATAAATATAATTTAGCTTGTCAGTCGTCATACGAGTCGATTATTGGCAAATGAAGTGTAAAACGGGTGTTCAGCGAATACAATAGACTAGCTAATATAGCTGTGATTTGTGTAGAGAACGTTGAATATGTAATACATCGACTTCAGGAAAACAAAAAGGTTGGTATGAAACAAGTGAATTCATAATGAACCCATAATTTAATAAATTCTTAACTTATTAAATAACTGGCTCTATAATCAGACTAAAGCTGGTATATAAAACAGGAAACAGACTGAAAAAAACTAACTTTATCAGCTTTTGGCGTCGTAGGACCGTTTGCACCCTCTCCGATTAATTTAGCTCGAATCTTATCAGCATTGCCACTATGAATTTGCTTTTCATTTGCAGCGGGAATAAGAATATCACAATCTTCGAAAAGAAGAGAATCTTTTGTATACGCCTTTGCGCGTGGAAAACCAACAATCGTACCATTTGCCTATTTTCAACAAAAAAACAGAATTCTGAATACAAGGCAAACAGAAAATCAGGAAATAGGAAAAATCAATACTGTAGCAAACATTATCTAAGTTTATTAGAAAAAGAAACAGAATACAAAGTCATTTATGTTCATTCAACACAAATCCTATAATAGTGCAGCATACTTTAAACAAGAGTAGTAACATCCTAGGTCTTAAGAGTTCAGGCAGTAATAACAGGAGTCAGATACCTTGTTTAACCAGAAAGACTAATATGTTGCTTATACTAACTATCAATTCCCTTCATTACTTATGGAAGCACACTGAAGAGGTACTTAGTTACACATAATATATACTAATCACGAAACTGATCTAGAATAAACAGCCACAGGTAAATAGAAAAATGAGGCGGGACCAAAGGACAGAAGTTAGTGATTTACAGCATAGAATCACTATAAAAGCGAAACAACCAAACGTAGACTACTAATTAAATAATGCAACTTGCGGATCACAATAAATACCTTACCCTTCATTTGAATGAAACTGTTACTTGTAATTTTAAGTTTAGCATTTCATGTTCCTATGATATCCCTATCATGTCTAACGTTTCTAAACCACTTACGACGATACTGATTATACAAAGAGTACAACAGACGCATAGATGTATACCACTTTTACGAAGATACTTAGACTGACAGAAGTGCTGGTCAGAATTTAACACAGGTTACAGTTAATGAGCAGGTGCAAAAATATCGCTAAGATAAAGTTTGTTCAGAATTTCAGTTGGGCGATTAATACAAAAGTAACTAAAATTAAACATGAAGTGAATTGCCAATAAAAAGTTAAACGGAGATAAAAATGTGATTAAGTTAACAGACGATGTGGAATGCAAAATTAGCTGGAATAACCCGAAGAAAATATGCGGAATTATAATCAATGTTAAACCAGATAAAAATGAATCCACCTTCAATTAAATAAGTTCATGAACGAACTAGCTACATGTAGCAACTTTAAAGACGACTAAATTACTTTTAGGACGCACTTCTGAATTACAAGTAGTATCATAATCTGTTGACACAACCAACTATTTTCGAAAGGAAATCCACTCTGAATTATGAATACATGTATCCTATAGTAGTTTTATTCTATCTTTAACAAGGTATGTCAAAAATCAAGAAGACAACATAAATGAAATAATCTTCATTGTAGTGTGAATAAACTTCATGTTGGAGCTTTTAATGTGCGTACGCTGTGTCAAATCGGTCAACAGGCTGCCTTAGCTAAAACATTAGAATCTCTTGCAATTGATGTATGCTGTGTCTCCGAAACACGCATACAGGATCCCAGCATGGTCATCCGTTTGACCTCACCTAGTCAATGCAATGGAACTGCACACTTCACTCTTCGTTTATCTGGAGACCCTACAGCTAGCTCACGTGGCCTCGCTGGTGTAGGTATAGCACTAAGCGTACGTGCAGAAGAGGCTCTTCTCGAGTGGATTCCTGTAGACAGTCGTCTATGTGCTGTCCGTCTAAATGGCTCAGTACGAACTCGGAAAGATAGGGACACACGCCGATGCCTTTTTGTCGTCTCTGCTTATGCCCCCACTGATTGCAGCACAGATGAAGTGAAAGACGACTTCTATATGAAGTTCTCTAGCCTCCTTCAGAAAGCTAAGCACTCAGACATAGTAATTATTGCAGGAGATTTTAATGCCCAAGTAGGTAGACTAAATCAGGCTGAAAAGCACCAAGGTGGGTTACTCGGCATCCCAGCCCAGAGAACAGACAACGGAGATCGTCTGTTGCAGTTATGTTCAGACTACCGTCTATTCTTAGCTAGCACAAACTTTAAGCATAAGGCGAGACACTGTTTAACCTGGCGACCTCCAACATCTACGCAACGATGGACACAAATTGATCACATCGGCATCAGCATCAGCTACCGTTGGAGAGGTTGTATAGAGGACTGCCGCTCTTTCTGGGGCACTTGCCTAGACTCTGACCATGCCCTAGTGAGAGCACGTATCTCTATGCGTTTTACTGGTCGCAGAAAGGTTACATCGGGCAATCCCTTTAGATATCACTTTGAAAGTGAGAAGGCGAAGATTGCATTTAGGAATGGTTTGGCTAAGCATTTAGTCGCCCATGACCAACAGGTTTCCCCCGAAGTAGCTTGGAATGATTTTAAAGCAGGTGTATACGCAGCAGCGCTATCAGCATCTAACCCCAATCCAATGAAAGACCATTGGATCTCTAGTACTTCTAGGGAACTGATGGAGGCTCGAAAACTCATTCCAGCAGGCTCGGAGTATGATGTAGAGCGACGACAACTGAAACGTAGACTGACAAAGAGTCTGCGTAAGGATCGTGAACAGTGGTGGGCAACAAAAGCAAAAGCGATAGAAGCATCGGTGGCAGCAGGCAATAGTAGACAGCTGTTCCGACTTATTAAGGACACCGGTATCAAAAAATCGGCAGTTAGTGAAATCATCTCCGAAAAAGATGGGTCGTTGATCTACTCTCAATCTAGAAGATTAGAACGCTGGGCAGAACACTTTCAGGAACAGTTTAACTGGCCCCCAGCCACTCTTAGCTTACCCACAATCTCCAAGCTACCCGAATGGAAAACTGATACAGGTCCCCCAACTCTCAGTGAAGTTGAAAACGTCATAAGTAAATTGAAACGTGGGAAAGCAGCAGGGCTTGATATGTTGTCTACCGATATCTTCAAGGATGGTGGTATAGTTTTAATGTGCAGGTTGACTGATATACTAGCCAAAGTCTGGGAACTAAACTCCATCCCTTCTGACTGGTCTCGATCGCTGATTGTTCCAGTCTACAAAAAGGGACAGAAATCCTCTTGTGATAACCACAGAGGAATCAGTTTGACTAATATAGTATCTAAGATATTAGCCACTATAATCATCCGACGTTTAACCAACACTAGGGAACAACAGACTCGGGAAAACCAGGCTGGTTTCAGACCTGGCCGGGGATGCATTGATCACATATTCACCCTGCGCCAGGTCCTCGAACACAGACATATGTACCAACGCCCAACTATAGTTGTATTTCTTGACTTAAAAGCAGCGTTCGACTCTGTTGACCGTGAAGTCTTGTGGCAATGTTTGTCATTAAAAGGCGTACCTGAAAAGTACATTAACCTTATAAAGGCTCTCTACTCGGTCACCACTGGTCGAGTCAGAGCATATGGCGAATTGTCACGAGAAACCTCATCCTCAAGTGGAGTCCGTCAGGGTTGCCCCTTATCCCCATTTTTATTTAACTTCATCATAGACGTACTGGTAGAAATCTCTCTCACTTCTTTTAAGTCCTCTGGGATTAGTCTCCTTCCAGGAGGCTCTCTTGTCGACTTAGAATATGCAGATGATATAGTCATATTTGGTGAAGATGCACACAGCATTCAGGGTCTCTTGAACACGTTGAGTAACAATCCAGGCATATTTGGGATGCGCTTCTCCCCTCCCAAATGCAAAATGTTACTCCAGGACTGGTCTGCTTCTTCCCCCAAATTATTTATAGGGAGTGAAGTAATTGAATGCGTTGATCGCTTCACTTATCTCGGAAGTCTCATTACCCCTGGTGGATCGGTGTCTGATGAAATCTCAGCGCGGATCCAGAAAGCCCGATTGGCATTTGCCAATCTACGGCACTTGTGGCGCAGACGAGATATCCGTGTCTCAACGAAAGGCCGGGTGTACTGCGCAGCAGTCCGCGCCACCTTAACATATGGCTGCGAGACGTGGGCCATGAAAACTCAAGATATGCGTCGTCTCCAGATATTTGACCATAGGAATCTTCGTAACATCGCTCGTATACCATGGAATGACCAGACTAGTAATAGTGAGGTTAGACGAAAGGTTCTTGGGAAACACGGTAAATCAGTTGAAGAGGTCATTAACCTTCATCGACTGAGATGGCTAGGACATGTATTGCGCATGCCCGACCACCGTCTACCCCCTCGCGCCATGTTAGCTAGGGCCGAAATAGGATGGAAGAAGGTTAGGGGCGGCCAAACTAAAACATGGCATCAGTCCATGAAGTCCTTGACTACTGGTCTAAGCCATGTAGGTAGATGTAGACTACCTGGTTGGGGTCCGCGTGATGATCGCAACAAATGGCTGGAGACACTAGGTGATATGGCTCAGAACCGGTCACAGTGGCGCAAGTGTATTCACTCTTTAACCTCATCTAGATCTTAAATTCTATTGTTATTTTCTGGACATCTTTACTTACTCTTCTCTCTTGTATTCTGTCTATACGTTACCTCAATATTCTCGTAGTGCTATTGTGGTATGGCAACTTGAACCTACAGGCGTTTGTGCCCGGTTCTACGTTGCTGCTGATGATGATGATGATGAATAAACTGTAGGATGAAAACTTGAAATATTCGAACAACGAAACGCCTAGATAAGTCTTATATTTCAAATTGAAAACTTATTGATCATGTTTATAAAAAAACCTTTCGAATTACATAATTTATTTCCAGGAGACTCATAAGACAAAATTTGCGGTACAGTATAAGATTAAAAATGTACTGGAAGAAAACTTACAATTTGCCAGTCTTCGAGTTCTCGGGGATCTAAACCGTCTGGATTGAAAATTTGTCCATCGATTTCAGCAACACCAATACACTTTGCACCGGCTCGAACAAGATAGCGCATTGTATGCAGTCCAACATTTCCGAATCCTTGCACAATAAAAGTCTTGTCCTTCAGTCCTGGAGATAAGCCAATGGCATCAGCATATTTAGGGTTTTTTAAGAAGTTATCTATCCCATGACAAACTCCCTGAAAAAATGAGGTTATCCAAAAACATAATTAGGAGCTTAATATAATAAATAGCACGTACACGATCCTAATCGATGAGGACAAAGCAACTTTGATACTGTAATATGCAGCAGGCAAAAAGAAACTGAATGAAGCATATGCAGGGATGTTACTATAAAATCTCTATTACACGAATCCCTCGGTTGTGAATATCATTCTCAGTTAAATTTTATGTGGTTAATAAGTAGAAGTAACATCCGAATAATAACTTACGCGTCCTGTGGCAGAAATACGACCATGAATTCCACCCATAGCGATAGACTTTCCTGTTACACAGGCGTGTGCATGTAAATCATTGTGACCTAAAATACAGAAATTCAGGAGTTTTAGAACCAACATTACGAAACTATGACCCGAACAGCAGAGGAACGCAGTGTGAGAATAAATTAATTATCCGTTGATAAATAAAACACAAGTGAGCGGTAAAGTTTGACTTACCTACAGTGTTTGCATAAGTATCTGCAATCCAACTCATCTCCCGAGGTCCAGTGCCCATATCTGGGGCAGGTACGTCGGTCCCAGGACCTGTGAATTAACATACCTTAATTCAAACTAACCAAGGAATCCTTGTTTTGCCAGCTCAAGAGCAAATCGACGGGTTATCCGTTCCAATTCTGCTTGGGAATGGTTTTTGGGATTTATTTTAATCCCACCCTTAGCACCGCCAAAAGGCACATCCACAACAGCACATTTATAAGTCATCAGAGCAGCAAGAGCCATGACTTCGTCTCTGCATACATCCATGCTATATCGAATACCACCTTTAGTGGGTCGTCTGTGAACACTATGTTGAGCTCTAAATCCTTGAATAATTTTAAAAGTTCCATCATCGGCTTTATGTGGAAAGTTGACTTCAAAAATGTGGGTAGGTGGCCGTATTATACTTAGTGTCCCCTTGACAATCTTTGCCTTTTCATTATCTGGAGCTTTTGACTGAAGTTCTGACATTAGCTTCTGTTCAACAAGAACAGAAGCTTTGTCATAATATCCTTCAACCATAAGATGAAAGCGTACATCTTCCTGTTCGCTGCTGTACCACCGGTTTGCAAATTTCGTAACATATAAAAGTGATCTTTGACAGGGAACATTAGGCCTCCGCACTAAACTGTTGAGAAACAACTTCACTAGCATATTTCCACAGATGTAAACGTTAGAACTGATAAAAAATGAAATGAAGAAATCTGGAATAGAAAGCATGACAAAACTAAGATGAGGTCTTGCACAGTAGGCGCATTGATATATATTACTGCTGACGAGTGTCAAATGTGAGTATTGTTCTTTATTTAATAACAGACCCAGTAAACTAAAACATTTGGTCACATTAGGCTTTTCGTATATAAACGCTGGGCCACCTACATCGACGTTGGGCCAAACGAACGAAACATTGGGTCAGATGTCTAAACGTGAAATTTGAGGTTGGGCTAAATGACTGGAACATTGGGCCAAACGTAAGGATTGGGCCAGAACATTGGGCAAAACGTCTGGAAGCCATGCGTGTGGCCCAATGTTTTACGTGCTGTTTGGCCCAACCTTTTGGTTTATTGGGAAATAAGACCTTCTTGACAAGCTTCGCACAACTATGCAATAGCTGCTACTTTGCAAGACACTATATGGATTAACACATCCGTGAAGACTACAAGCGAATGTGACAAGTCAATTGATATATCTTAGTCATGATTACGAAGTATAAACACTGATAATAGGGTGACTAACTTGTAACTAACTAAGGTTTGGATTAAACTAGTTATTTGCGAAACTTTACACAACAATCTTCACGTGTCTTTTGCGCTCCGGTAGGATTACGAAACCTCCCTGGGTCGTAAACTCGTATCGCCCTTGAGTTCACAGCAGGTAATTTGCGTAGAGCAAGTTAAAGATTTAGATTCAATATCTAATATCTTAATGGTGAGTTGGTATAAGCCAGAAAGTTTCTTAGATTTGGCATCTTGATATTGGAGTAGTAGGTTCTACTTTGTCAATAAGTTGTGCAAAGGTGTACTGGCCGCCCGACAGTATTTAATATGCTTTTTGGGAGCTAGTCCAACATCGTTGTGACGACCTGGCATAAAGTCAACAGTATCTTAGTGCTTGCGCTTTCATGTTACTGGTTCGGTTTCAGGTGACGTCCCACGGTAGTTATTTAGCCGCTCTACTCTACTGGTTCTGGTGAAGTAAACAGTAGTATTAGTACAAAAATTTCCTTCCTTTATATTTTTCCTTTCGTATTTGGGTTAGACGTTCTTTTCTTAGGACCTAACATTCTTTTCACTTTCTCCTTCATTCTGCTGGACAGCAGCAATTTTAGGCAGTTCAGAAGTCAGAAGAATCATATATATAGGAATTGACAAAAATGATATCGCCAGTTAAGAAATGGGAGGGGACGTAGGAGAACTGACAAAGAAAGGAGACAGAAGGAAGTTAGGATATACAAGATAATAATCATAAGACAATGGTGATAATAAATGACGAAATAGGTAAGAATTAACAGGTGACTATCTGGTGTGAAAGCAAGCCATTTGGTAGCGGTTTTGAGAATGTACACCGAAGTGGTGCACAAGGGAATAGTTAGTGGTGTGAAGGGTATGGAGGTGAATTGTATGGTAATGGCTGTGGGCGATTACTGGGTCGGGAGTCACACCGAGTAGACAATGGCAGGCCGTTGAGACGCACATAGCGATCTACATTTTACGTTTTCAAGGTTAGGGGGCCTAGGGATACACAGGGTGAAAGAGCATCCTAGACCAGGCAGACCATGAATGAAAAAGAATACAATCATATTTTTATCATCGTCCTTTGACAAGGGATTTCTGTAGGTTTCTCTTCGGGTTAGGACTATTGGAGAAGAGAAGGATAGGCTTGTTATAGAGTCCTAGGGTCGCCCGGAAGTCGCTTAAAGTTTTGTGAGAGAAAATCCAGCTTTCTGGGTCGTTTTCACATAACCTGTCTTATCGGCTGTCTTTAGACGTCTTCTGGAAAACTATATCACTCTGAAGGACAGGGGGTGCGAGAAAATTACAATTTACAAATTTGTACCTGACATGCGTTCTGAAGAAGGCCAAAGAGTGGTACCTATGTCAACTTGCCTAGCTACATGGGACCCAGCTAAATGCGGTTCACGCATCTTTGCCAATCTTGATTATTTTATGCTTGTGTCCAGGCAGTCGGTTATGAGCAATTCTAAATCAGTAGAGCCCAATGTTATGGTTTACCCTAAGAGAAAAATTTAATTCCTAGTGCCTTGGTCTTGTCACATTTGATCTTGTCCAGGGTATTTAGTAATGTCCAGCGTAAATTGCTTAGTAGCGCAGCTGTACAAGTCCAATAAGGACAGCAGTAAGAATGACTCATGCTATTTCATAGTTAACAGGTAATAAAAAACTTTTCGAAAACATTAATTTTCTTTTTCACTGTCCAGATTGTTCTGGCTCCGTTATTCTCAGACTAGGTTTCTATTTATTACTTTATTCCCAAAAGCATTCTATAACCTCATTTAGCTTGATTGTTAATATTTTATAAGATTTTCAAATCGAACAGCCCAGGAATGTTTATAAAGCAGAAAAATAATCAGTTTCATAGGTTCTCGTCATTGATGCTGACTACGATTGTCTAAGCGGACACTACTAGTTGAAGATGCTTGGTCACGCATAACCACCAGATCACAACACGGCACGGTGTGAGTAACAACTCGCTCTCTAGTTAGCCAGACTAGACGTTAGCGTTCCTACTCTTACAACCAAATATGACTTCTCCTCATTCCTTCACTGCATTCTGATTTATTCTTGTTCGTATGAGTTGGTTCAATCGTTAGAAGCACGATCATAACCGTGAGTTCCTTCCTGTTTACCGTTTTTCTAACAGAGTATCTTCGGTCTAATTATTTTTTTCTTCTCATATTCTGACGGCACATTTTTGTATTCGCATGTATCGTCACTTTAATGATGTTTGATCAGACTCATAAGCTTGTTAAGATCAAATCTCCCAAACCTCCAAACTTTTAGCTCAGTCCCTCTTGCGCATATAACGTAGAAGCTTGGTTTTGTTGCGCAGAAGCCGACTTTCGAGACCACGGCGCGACAGATCCACGTGTTCGGTTCCTTGCCGTCGTCAGGTCACTTCCGCATGAATTGAACAGGTAAGTCACTCCTTTCTTTTTCAGCCCCGACTGCCTAGCACCCTATGACCAGCTCAAAAGATCAATTCTCAGACGCGCAGACTTGTCCGATAGACAACGTCTTGATGAGGTGTCCCAAAACATCGAGCTCAATGGCAGTTCAGCGACAGAATTGTTGTCGCTCATGAGAGATGTGGTTGATCCATGCACTTTCGACGAAGGTCTGTTTCGTCAACTCTTCTCATCAAAACTGTCACGACAAGTGCAAGCAGTTCTGGTAACGTTTAATAACGACCCAATAGATGAACTAGCTTCATCTGCTGAACGAGTTCTGAGGATCTCCAGGACTCACCGCAATGAGGTTCATTCTGTAACAGAAAAACTTCATGCTACAGAGAACGGGGTGACAAAATTGTGCAGTACCCTTTCTCGTTTCCTCAACCTACAGGAACGACACCGACCAAGCGATTCTCGGCGACGAAGTTCTTCACGGAGAATATCTTCATCTGGGTCTCGACGAAGGGAAAACTCACACTAATGTTTGTATAACAACACCTGTGGCAAAGCTGCGAACAAGTGTAGCGATCCCTGTCGTTTTCCGTCGACGCATCGGGAAACTATCTTGCCGGCACGCGATAGCGGTAACCGTGGCCAGTGGAAACAGCCTCCTGTTATTCATCACTGATGTGATAACGAAGGTTTGCTACCTCGTCGATACTAGTGCAAAAGTTAGAGTTCTCCTTGCAACTTCATCTGATTGCCAACATGAAACTGCATTCGATTTACAGGCAGCTGACGGAAAAGAAATAGCCACGTATGGCAAAAGTTTTGTCTACTTAAGCATAGGTCAATGGAAACTCACACACTGGATTTTCACCACTGCTGATGTGAAAATACCTATCATAGGCGTTGATTTGCTGAGCCACCACGACTTGCTGGTGGGCCCTAGTAAAAGGAGGCTAGTGGACAGCAACACAAAGCTATAGTTCAAAGATTCACTTTGCCACTCTACCAAAAAATGCAAACACCGAACCCGAAATAAATTTTTCGTAGCACTCTACAGTCTACTATGGAATAGGTTACCACTTTCTATTCGCTTCTGTGATAATATACTAAAATTTAAACTCATGATAAACTTATCCTTCGATACCCTCGGGACCCAGCAACTCTTTCCTGAACTATCTGAAAATTCAAACAATAAGTCACGAACCGCCTAACATCTAGCGTGCGAGTTCACGGTCCACATCACAAGCCTGCATGTTATCAACAACTTACGTTGCTTTCCTTCCCTTACTAGCCCAAACAACTGACAAAGTATCCTCTTCAAATTTTGACACCCTGGCCTGTCGGTCTTCGTTTAATCTAAATATCGGTTCCCTCCAGTTACTACATACTCTTTTGTCCTTCATATAGACAGGTCATCTACTATCTGTATCTTTAACGGAGATAATACACCACCATATGATTCAGATGAGTTTATGGCATAAAATACAATTTCTGGCCAAAACGAACATCCACCACTGGATGCTACGCTTGTTGTCCGTCCAGTAGTCTTAAACTATGGCACAGCTCATAGTAAAAGAAAAAAATCCGCCGCTTGGTTATTCGATTATTTGGCATGCCATGGCTAATCAATCCTAATTCTTATCCGCAGCAAGTATGTTACTTTGGATTTATAGTTGATAAAAATGGTAGAAGACCTAGTCCAGTAAACATTGAAACTATAAAGACGATACAGCCACTAACAGACGTTCCAACGCTACAAGCTTCCTTGGAAATGGTCAGTCATTGTGATGTATTTCTTCCAGACCTACACCGCTTGCGAGCCCCACTGAATTGTCAACTGTCAAAAAATGATAAGTGGATTTAGTCAAATGAATGCCAGGAGGCGTCGAAACTACTCCTAACACACTATGACCCAGCCCTACCCATTATGGTTACAGCAGATGCTTCGAACCAAGGAATTAGTACGGTGATTTCACATGTTTACCCAGATGGATCAGAGAAGGCGACTTCCCATGCTGCACGATCACTAACAACAACGGAGCGGAACTGAAATCAAATAGAGAAGGAAGCTCTTTCTATTATTTTTTCGGTTAAAAGATTTCGCTGACTGTTTATGCTATTGACAGACCACAAACCACTACTGGCAGTTTTCGGATCCGAAAAGGGCATTCCCGTTTATACAGCAAACCGTCTGTATCGATGGGCCACTACGCTGTTTGGTTACGATTATAGGATAAAATACCAAACTACGAAGGACCTTTTCCACAGCGGTATCGTCTTTATAGTTTCAATGTTTACTGGACTAGGTCTTCTACCATTTTTATCAACTATAAATCCAAAGTAACATACTTGCTGCGGATAAGAATTAGGATTGATTAGCCATGGCATGCCAAATAATCGAATAACCAAGCGGCGGATTTTTTTCTTTTACTATGAGCTGTGCCATAGTTTAAGACTACTGGACGGACAACAAGCGTAGCATCCAGTGGTGGATGTTCGTTTTGGCCAGAAATTGTATTTTATGCCATAAACTCATCTGAATCATATGGTGGTGTATTATCTCCGTTAAAGATACAGATAGTAGATGACCTGTCTATATGAAGGACAAAAGAGTATGTAGTAACTGGAGGGAACCGATATTTAGATTAAACGAAGACCGACAGGCCAGGGTGTCAAAATTTGAAGAGGATACTTTGTCAGTTGTTTGGGCTAGTAAGGGAAGGAAAGCAACGTAAGTTGTTGATAACATGCAGGCTTGTGATGTGGACCGTGAACTCGCACGCTAGATGTTAGGCGGTTCGTGACTTATTGTTTGAATTTTCAGATAGTTCAGGAAAGAGTTGCTGGGTCCCGAGGGTATCGAAGGATAAGTTTATCATGAGTTTAAATTTTAGTATATTATCACAGAAGCGAATAGAAAGTGGTAACCTATTCCATAGTAGACTGTAGAGTGCTACGAAAAATTTATTTCGGGTTCGGTGTTTGCATTTTTTGGTAGAGTGGCAAAGTGAATCTTTGAACTATAGCTTTGTGTTGCTGTCCACTAGCCTCCTTTTACTAGGGCCCACCAGCAAGTCGTGGTGGCTCAGCAAATCAACGCCTATGATAGGTATTTTCACATCAGCAGTGGTGAAAATCCAGTGTGTGAGTTTCCATTGACCTATGCTTAAGTAGACAAAACTTTTGCCATACGTGGCTATTTCTTTTCCGTCAGCTGCCTGTAAATCGAATGCAGTTTCATGTTGGCAATCAGATGAAGTTGCAAGGAGAACTCTAACTTTTGCACTAGTATCGACGAGGTAGCAAACCTTCGTTATCACATCAGTGATGAATAACAGGAGGCTGTTTCCACTGGCCACGGTTACCGCTATCGCGTGCCGGCAAGATAGTTTCCCGATGCGTCGACGGAAAACGACAGGGATCGCTACACTTGTTCGCAGCTTTGCCACAGGTGTTGTTATACAAACATTAGTGTGAGTTTTCCCTTCGTCGAGACCCAGATGAAGATATTCTCCGTGAAGAACTTCGTCGCCGAGAATCGCTTGGTCGGTGTCGTTCCTGTAGGTTGAGGAAACGAGAAAGGGTACTGCACAATTTTGTCACCCCGTTCTCTGTAGCATGAAGTTTTTCTGTTACAGAATGAACCTCATTGCGGTGAGTCCTGGAGATCCTCAGAACTCGTTCAGCAGATGAAGCTAGTTCATCTATTGGGTCGTTATTAAACGTTACCAGAACTGCTTGCACTTGTCGTGACAGTTTTGATGAGAAGAGTTGACGAAACAGACCTTCGTCGAAAGTGCATGGATCAACCACATCTCTCATGAGCGACAACAATTCTGTCGCTGAACTGCCATTGAGCTCGATGTTTTGGGACACCTCATCAAGACGTTGTCTATCGGACAAGTCTGCGCGTCTGAGAATTGATCTTTTGAGCTGGTCATAGGGTGCTAGGCAGTCGGGGCTGAAAAAGAAAGGAGTGACTTACCTGTTCAATTCATGCGGAAGTGACCTGACGACGGCAAGGAACCGAACACGTGGATCTGTCGCGCCGTGGTCTCGAAAGTCGGCTTCTGCGCAACAAAACCAAGCTTCTACGTTATATGCGCAAGAGGGACTGAGCTAAAAGTTTGGAGGTTTGGGAGATTTGATCTTAACAAGCTTATGAGTCTGATCAAACATCATTAAAGTGACGATACATGCGAATACAAAAATGTGCCGTCAGAATATGAGAAGAAAAAAATAATTAGACCGAAGATACTCTGTTAGAAAAACGGTAAACAGGAAGGAACTCACGGTTATGATCGTGCTTCTAACGATTGAACCAACTCATACGAACAAGAATAAATCAGAATGCAGTGAAGGAATGAGGAGAAGTCATATTTGGTTGTAAGAGTAGGAACGCTAACGTCTAGTCTGGCTAACTAGAGAGCGAGTTGTTACTCACACCGTGCCGTGTTGTGATCTGGTGGTTATGCGTGACCAAGCATCTTCAACTAGTAGTGTCCGCTTAGACAATCGTAGTTATCTTCAACGTAGTGTCCTTATGTGACTATTTTTTTTAGTGGAATACTTCTCTTTATGCAACTATAGCTTCCATACACTAAGGATCTTGATTCCCATTTAATAGAAACATGTACATGCGTAGATTTTTGTTCCCTGTTCTGGAATGTTGCATTCTTCTTTTTCAGTCAACCCCTTGAAACCAGTAGTTTTCATATAATCCATAGATAATTTACTTCAATTATTGGCAAAATGTATATTTTGTTTTTGTGCAAAGTTATACTGCTCTTCAAACGCCAGTTTCTTCTATCCAGAGTGTATCATATCTTACGGTTTTTTGTTTAGTGTATTGTGCGTTATTAGGTTGGTATCTTTTTTAATAACTGTAACTGACGATTTATGCCTAATATAGGTCGCTGTGCGATCTATATCATGACTCGAGGAGGACGACTGAACAGTCCCTTGTCTAGCCATCAGTTCTATTATCAAGCATTTGGTACCCTCTAAATGTAACCCACTAGAATCATCCTTTCAGATTACCCACAAAGGTCAAGTAGGTTTCCTTGAGAAGAGTGCAAATCAGTAACGCTTGTACAGTGAAGGCCCCAACCATCCACTAATTCAAACCAATATTTTGGATCCAATAACAGCACACTGAAACTCCTATTTTGCCCTGTCCTTATTCACCTTTTGTTCACTACAATTTATTCTCGATCCCCACTTACATATTAATTGTTTCCTCATCATTCAACTATTCTTGTCCTTGAATTCATCAAGTGGACAATTATTGTCTTTCAAAAAATTCCCCAATATTCACCTAGACCATTACGTATCCAACTCATGTCTCATTTTTATAGCCATTGTATAACTCAATTTATTTTCTTGACCTAATACTTCTATTTTAGTAGACTTAAGTGTGCAATTTCAAAGTACATATGGCTATACAGTCAGTGCAAATGATACCGTGGAAAAAAATTTTCATGCTGATTATTCTGCGCTCTTAATTCAGTAAATCAATAGGTTTCTTTAATTCAATGGAATAAAAAATAATTTAAGATAGAGACCTGATTTTAGTTTTAAAATGACTGCCACTACTATTGAGAATAGCAAATGATGATGATCAGCTGCTATAATCAGTCTCAATGTGTTGCATCAAAGGTTGAATAACATCGTAGATTATAACTCTTAAAAAGCCGCATCTTCAAAACGACGAGAACATGTAATAAAATGAATTGGGTCTAATGCAACTTAAGTGAATTATGATCCGCTAAAGGTATCGTAAGCTTGACAATTATATTCAGTACAGTTATTGTAATTATAAATCGAAGGTACATAAATTGTAAAAAAAGAGTCATTACAAATGGGACCAACAACCAATGGAGCACCCGAATATACAGTAAAATCATAAAAAAAACAGTTCTTATTCTGAAATATAAAAAAATACTGACAATCAAAGGTTTAGTCAAATATATACAGTCTGTTTCCATCTGACAATTGAATTCACCACACTCTACATATAGTTGGCGCGTTATGATAACCAATTATATACAGTTCATAAGCACAAATGTACAAACAAAACATTTTCCGGACTACTTTAGGGTTTATATTATGGAGTTTAACTTACATAGATGGGATAGAACATGGGATAAAACTGTAGAAAGTCATAAAATCAAAAGACAACTGTTTATCAAAGGGTAATTTTACATATACTATTTGAATCTGTGAACCGTAAAAATGAAATGTCACTATTAACAGAACAAAATCTTCAAAAGCAAGACAAATAGTATAAACTAGTGGAAAGGTTGAGATTTTGAAAATAAATCAACTTCCTGGGTCATAACTAAGTCATTACATACTACATTTGTGAGCATAACAAATAATATATATCCATATTAGATGGAAAACTTGGAACAAATCATATTGCAATGCTAGACACTTGGAGGTCATAAGATGAGGTAGAGACGAAAAAGAATATCTGAAACCGGGAAATCATGTACAAAACAACATGATACGTCAACAGACTACGCAAAGTAGAAATAATTCTGATTTATGAGAGTTTCTTTTGAAATGGTTATAGGCAAACTTGAAACATCGCTAGCAGTAGGTTGTTTTGTCTCTAAAGCATGAAGCATATGACATATAGAGTCAGATTTCTCAGAAGCTGGATTGTGACAAACAGTTTCAGGGACACGCGTGATGCGACAACATTCTGTGACTTTGTTTGTTTCTACGTGACCTCTGAATTTCACAGTAAGAGAAGGGACTGCAGCAGATCTTAGATTATCTAAAGCACTGGAACTAAAAATGGATAGATTTGAAGTATGAAACTATCGACTTGTACAAAGTAAAATAAAATGACTAACACAAGAGTGAATACCATCTAAACTGTGATAAAAAAAATTAGTGGTCGAGATATCTATGAATTGCTAACAAGATCGAAGAAAAATTTGATGTTGCAAACAAAAATTGTGGAACACAGAGCAAAGTATACTGAAAGAATTTTTAATAAGAGAACAAGATAGAGAGGATTTTTAAGCAATTACTGTGTGAACAAATATGGGCATCATACCCATCATGTTAAGCAATGTGAACTATTACCAAATAAAAAAGAATGATTAGTCGTTCCAATTACATTGTATTATAAATTCATCAGTGATTCAGCAAGCAGAAAACAGCTTCCATGAGAACATCATGTGTGCACTGCTGTCGGTAAGGGGCAGAGTCCAGTGATACATGTTTTGTGAAGAGACATTTAGAAGTGAATGTTGGTTCGGAAAAGTCATAACTGTTACTTATCCAGTGAGACAAAAAAAGCACGTATTGAAGTTAACTAGAAAAGATGGTAGCGGATTTAAATATGAATGCAATATTGTTTCGTAGGTTACAGCCGGATGGAAATTATGACTAATTTTAACCAAATAAAAAAGTGGATTGTGTGCAAGCAATTTCGACGAATGAAATAAATAGGAATTTCAACGTTTCGCTCGGCAGGCTGGTCCAAGTCTCATCGAGGAAATAACCGAAAATCAAAGGTAACCACCTGTCGAGTGGAATGTTGAAATTTTTACTAATCCCATTTGTTGAGATTGTTTAGAAACACAATGTATTCAAATGCCTTGCATACACTCGACGCATGAGTTCACATACAAACAAATAGAAGGACACGAAAGTTTAATTTCTTCTTCTGCAATTATGAGGAAAAATATCAACAGATGATCGGGAATGTTTTCACTTCCTAACTGTTACTAGCAGATATCCTTCTCCGTCCATTCTTCACAACGTCTACTACATTTCATGTGATAGATGTCTAAGTATCTGTGATGTAGCATGTTTTACTAAAGACAGAGTAGTAGCTGTTTATATAGGATTTTTAGCAACAAATTAATATGCCAAGGTAGTAAAACACCGCAAAACGAGATGGGATAACCGGAACAGGTATACACATAATCCAACTCTCATGATAGGATTAAGCGACGGGAAATGATTGCAGTTTAAGTTATGTTAAATAACTAGAACCTATTGGTCCTCTAAAATTTCGAACTATTTAATAACGTGGAATTCTAAATAATAAATAAAAAGCATAGTTTATAAAAAAGTGCAAAGGCTTCGTGCAATAATAAATTGCAAGAATAATTAAGTAGATGTTCTTACCAAGATTCAAATGCTAAGTTGTTATCTTCTGGGACAGCTTGAGAATGGTCACACCCATATACAATATCTGCTTTGGAAGTTCTAGTTTTCAATCCATCCTGTGGATAACTTATAGGTATGACAAAAGACTGATTAACTAAACCTTGAGCACATTGGAAATCAGTTAAATGTTTGGGCAAAACCAACTCCATATGCTCATCTCCTAGACTAGTTTGTTTGCTAAATATCTTCCTAATAGGACTAGGTTTCCCATGTCTTGATTTTGAGCAATTTTTTAATTTCCATTCTTCAAATGGAACAGATGATCTAGGACTAAATGAATCTAACTTCTGCCGATTAGAGAATGTGAGGATTTCACTTGTAAGTTGCGGTTGATCCTCCGTAGTAGAACGATCACCAGAACTGTGATCCGAACTATGAAATGTATGACCACAGGAAGAAGAACTAGTGCCCCGGCGAATACCATGATATCGACAAGCTGCCGTTGAACTGTCAGCAGTCTTGTGACGACGTCGACCAAGGTTTTGCAAAGGGACATCTGAAAAGAATGAGAGGAATGCAGATGTGCTAAGATTCTCAGAAAACGAATCAGCTGAATGATGAGCTGATGGAGATTTTCCAGTACTTCCCAAACTACCTGTTGCACTAAGAACACCTCGAATACCGGAACTAACTGGATAACCATGAGTGCCATCAAAAGTAGTATTATAGACAACCGGGTTACTTGGAGATGGATCACCAGATGCGAGAGTATTTTTAGACATGATACATGCACCCGCACCAGGCTGAAACTAAAAAAACGAAAGTTGATGGAAAAGCCTGTTACACGAAGGATCGAAGGAAAAGATTACAGCATAATACCAGTATTACAATTACTAATGGAGACACAAATCAAGTAGGAGTGTAAAGAATTAACGATTATGTTTGTGAGATAACGACATACATTATTATTAATACACTAATCGACAGTTTGGCCAATGTCAAAAGGAATAACACCGAGCATGATGCTGATGATTTTCGAATGATTGAATTAAGCAAAATACCTGTATACACGACTTACACGAAGAGCATCAATAGTACTATTTGGTTTTGGTGGTTCGTCTGTTAGAAATGGTCGGACACAATCTGGATTTTTTCGTAAAATAGCTATAATGTGGTCAAGTGAGGCTGGACGATGTTGCCACTGGTGTTGACAGCATTGATATATTAATCGAGAGCTGAAAATGCAAGATAAAACGACCAAAAATGACTCGACATAACATATATTAGTAGGGAAAACGAAGTATATTTGGCTACATAAAATGAAGCTTACATAGTGGTATCTCTTGCTGCTAGTGGTAAAAATTCTATTATGCTGAAGTCTTTACGTTTTACACGCTCCACGACCTCAACATCCCCTAAACCATCATAAGGAAACACGCCGAAAGTTATGATTTCATACAAAACAATTCCATATGACCAGATATCAGAATGAACACTAAATACACCAAACTGGACAGCTTCAGGGGACATCCAGCGAATAGGAAGTTCACCTAAAAGACAAAAAACATTTATAAAAATTGGTACAAATATCCCACTAAATAGTAGTTTAAGCATAAAACTGTGTTATCAGCATTATAAACCAACTTTTGTTTGCAACATCAGCGTCAGGACTATACTTTCAAAATGGACGTCATTTAGCAATACGATGCTACTGAAGCAACTGTAGTCTTCATCTTCTACTTGATTGCAAACCTGACCTATGTATCCCCAAAAATTTTACCAGTAACTAGTACATACAGATGACAGAGTCATATTCTGCTCTAACTGACAAATTGCTGTAAATCATCTCCCAGGTAAATGTGCACCCAACTAGCCTGAAACATAAGGGTTACTACGTCAATAAGCGACATACAAACGAGTGAACAAGTAGTTGAGATTCAAGAGCTTGAGTCTCTAAGTAGCATCCTTTGACAAAATTAAGTCATATGAGCATCTTAAACAGCTGCGACAGTTTGTAAAATCCATTATGTTGCTGATAGCTGTTAATAATATTACGGGAATAAGCCAGGTTGGACAAGTATCAAAAAGTAAGCGTGAATAGGTTACAAAGAACTATGTTCCTAGATATACAAAATGAAACGTCTAACAAGCACTCGTATAAAATATCCAAATGTTTGATTACATGTACAATCCCAAATCAAATA
Source organism: Schistosoma mekongi (assembly GCA_034768735.1). Classification (NCBI taxonomy): domain Eukaryota; kingdom Metazoa; phylum Platyhelminthes; class Trematoda; order Strigeidida; family Schistosomatidae; genus Schistosoma; species Schistosoma mekongi. The sequence goes on along the minus strand of CM068305.1, from coordinate 33,815,305 downwards.
ATGTACATGAATATTTTCATGATACTCGACAATAATAATATACACAGATGCAAATAACTGTATAAAAACTTACAATTACGCGTAAAGCGATAATAACCTTCGCTTTCACAACTATGCATTTCACGAGTAAGACCGAAATCTCCGATTTTTACAATTCCGTCAGATCCAACAAGACAATTACGACAGGCAATGTCACGATGGATCAAATTTTTCCGATGTAAATAGGCCAAACCCTCAGCAATATCTATTGCCATACCAGTCAATGTAGCTGGACAGATACCTTCATGATCAGGTACTCTAAAATAAGATTATATGTGGTATTATATATGGTACTTTTTCATTAAAAAAAACAAGGAATTTGAGATGAGGAAATAGTAGGAAATATTTATGTTACATTGAAGCATGCGATAAAATGATGTTAAATAGAGAGCTTTGAATAACATTATGCGCTTCATATTTTATGTATATTGTGAATGAGTAATAATGGCAATGTTTTAAAAACTACTAGTAAGAAAATAAGTTCGAAAAGCCTAAGAGGTATTTTGATTTTGCCTGAATAAAATATGAATTCATGCACAAAAACCGTTAGATAAACCTTGGAAAACAAGCTCAGTACAACAAAACCTGAGACACAGATCTTTAAAATCTTGGTAAATATAAGCTCTAATTCACAAATCCCCTAACTGATCACAAGCATTTAGCACAAAAGGAGACAGACAAATGCCTCATCACACATCTTAGAAATCTAAATAGGTTCCCTTTCAGATGAGATACAATCGACAAAGAGGACGAAAGAACAGTTCGAAGCGCTGAAACATTTAACGACGCCCGTAACCGTTAAAATCAACAGTTTATTAAAAGGTGAAAAATAGTGGTGAACGCACTGCTGAGCCAAAACACGACGAGATAGCAGATACGTTTTGAGATCGCCGTTAAGCATGAATTCCATAATAAGATAAAGATGATTTTCTTTTGGATACAAGCAAATACCAACCAAGCGTACAACATTTTGGTGATCTAAACTTCTCATCAGTTTAGCTTCTGAAAGGAAATCCGTTTTCCCTTCATACGTAGCTTTACTACCAATAACTTTTACGGCCACTGCTTCCCAACGGCCGTTACGTTTAGCCTCACCACCATACACCATACCGAATGCTCCTTGACCAACACGACGATTCAGGACTATGTCGGCAGATGGAATCTAACGGTAAAAGGAAAAATGAAATAAACATTGTGTGACTGCGATAAACATATGAGAACATAAACAGCATACGTATCACACCTGTGGAATGATACTAATAATGACGAAATGGAAAAATGTAAATATCTATAGACTGGCTTTTGGATCCATCATAGATCCTTAATACATTATAGCGAACTGTCACACACATGACATGTACGAGTGGAAATTTTACTATTACCACGTACGAATTCATGACAAAGTTGTCAAGTCAATAATAGTCCAAACACATTGTGAAATAGTAAAAGGTTGGCATAAACAGGTAGACTGAGATGTAACTTCATAAATAGAGAATCATTAAGCCTTTAGAACACAAAAAGGAATATATTTTTAAGAAATCTGAAAATATTTTAGACACATTTAGCTTAATAGTTGAATGATAAGATTGATCTGTCTGGATTATTAGCTCAAGTATATGGAAATGAAATTTTACAATGAGTTGATCACTATGGTTGCTAGTAGTCGGCTGTCATCGAAATATTAACACATAAAACAGTGGCAAATGAGAAAATCGTCAATGCAATGGTTCAAAATGGATCACTGTAGTAAAAAATCCATTATTTTTCTCAAAGAACGAACATTTTATTAGTCATAATTTGTTTTTGTCTATATCCTCTTTTGCTTTCAATATTGTCTCGATTGTTAACTTTAACTTCCTGTGTTATCACAATGTAGAAACAAACAGGCACATTATTGTGGAGCCTTTCATTTAGTTGTCTCGTTGCAACAAAGCTTACTGAAAACGCTAAAAAATAAGTCATAAATTAGTATTATTGATACATAAATAACATTTAAACATACAGAAATCAAAGGAAAGGATTCATTTGATCGTGAATGTACTGACTTTTTAAGCCAAGAATAAATTATGCGTAGAACCATCACTTGGGACACTTACAACATGACTAGGATTGTCCTAATATAACATTGAAGACTTCATCACTAGCAAGCACAAAATGTTCATCTTCGTCGAAATGTTACCAATAAAGCATGGTACTCATAATGCATATCTTTTTATAAATGATTTTACTATATTTAATTCTAAATCCAACAAATGGAAATATAGCAATGAAGAGAAAAAATTGTGGCTGTATTACTCTCTATTTTTAGTAGTTACGTTAATTAGTCTGAACAGTAGACCTCAAAAAAATCAAGAACGATCTCATACAGAATAAAAGATTACAATTTGAATAATTTCTACGAAGTCCGAATGCTATTTACTTGGATTTTCAAAGGAGCTTGATAGACATCATATTATGGAAGGTTTATTGAAAGTGTAATGTGAAGCATTTTTAATGTGAAGTTCGATATCTTCTCTTACACTTACAAGACCTGATAATATTACCAAATCTGGCAAATACACCGGGAGTTCTGTGCTCGAACGAGGAGACTTTCACGAAATAGGTAACAAAGCACCTGATAGGAAAAAAGAGGATTAAATGAGTCAATTACGCACAACTGTTCGAAGAATATCTGAAAGATGTTGCTAATATTCAAAACATTTTATCTGACCCTTCTTAGTATGAAGTGGTTAGGATATATGTATACTTAGACGAATTCCATATATTATAAATGTGAGTCCAATCAATATTGGTAGGCAAAACGCATTACATGGCTAAAGTTTTTACTTCCGTAAGATCAATAATTTAGAAAGCAATGTAGTGTAGATGAGAAGCCAATAACTAATAGCCAACAACTTAAAGTTAAGAAACTGATTGATACCTACCTCTAAAAATCTATGTTACAAAATAAACAAACTATAGTTATGATCAATTTAATAAGACTATGAAAGTGACGTGTACTTACATCTATATCCTTTAATTCATTACAAAGATTTTCATATGGTTGACGAATTCTTAAATGCGTTTGCTTTAATTTGCGTCGATAGTATACAATAAATAGGATTAAACATAGTATTGCCATGGAAAAGACCATTGAAATAGTAGCGATCACGGTAGAACCAGTACAATTAACACCGAAAATCCGGCTTACAAATCTAAACACACAATCATCATCGTGTTCTGACCCATCATCTGGTGGACCGTTGTTACTACCCCAATTCACATCATTAATCCAACGTTCCCCCATAAGATGGGCAAAATGTTCAGAAGCCGCCAGAGTAGTTAAATCTGATGCATCTACTAAAGAACTTAGGGGCACAGAACTATCATCGCTTATTAATTCCTGGTCTAAAGTCCATAATACAATGGGGACAGTAGTATTGATTTGATGTTGTTTAAGAAGCCAATAGTCCGCAACACGCTCATTTAGATTATTAAATCGTAACTGAGAAGCCGATTTTACTTCATCTTTTCGGTACACATAATGGAAACCCGTGTCTAACGAAATAACTGGATTCTTAAATGAATCGTCCATAATGAACCTTGATGAAATAGTGTATTTGAAATCTGTTTCAAAAACTAGTTCCCGATAAGCTTCTGCAACCGACAGTGTTTCAAAAACAGAAATGGCACTTGGATTTTGATGCAACAAGTGAATAAGTGCTGCAGCTAGAACAATAACAGATTCATATGTATGTATTGCATAGTCATGAGAAGAATGTACGTAACCAACATCTTCACTTTTCGTGCTAAAAACTGAGCGTTGTGACTCTGAGTCTGAAGGTGAGTCATCATAATTATTTGTAAACTGTCCATTAAACAATGGATGCTTGAATTTACGAATCCGTGAATCTTGTGCAAATTGATTTGAATATCGACGAACTCGTTTCCCCATGCCCTGTCTGTTATGTAAAGATGAATCAAAAGCAAACAAATTCATATCGTTAAATGAAGAAGGCATAAATCTGTGGACCAATGGTTCCATTATCAATTGATGTCCAACTGTAAAAGTCCATGATGTAATGTTGTGCATTTCATCATAAGTACATTCTAAAGGATGTACATCAGCCGCATGCCACCAGTTGCTTGATAACCAAGGATTGAGAAACCAGACATAACCAGCATCAAAATGCATTCCCAGATGATATGCAGCGCATAATATGATAGCGGTCCCTTTAGCGAAATACTCAACCATGAAGATACGACTTGTACGATCATTCATAAGTTTCAAAGCCTAAAATAAAAATTAGCTACATTTTAACGTCTGTAGTAAAATTTATTTATAATTTATTTACAATGGAAACAATAAATCTGAACCATCTACATGTGATTGCGAAGCACATAACAGCTAATGTTCACACTAAAGAGTTTGCCTTTATAAATGGAGTGAATATCCGGATTTGGAGTAACAATATATTTTGTTGCATATATACATCACCTCAGTACATCTATTTCAATGAATAAATTCATATATATCAACTGGATTACTTTCTCCTTGATATTAACAGCGTAGCAAAAATAACTGTTTTTTAGTCTTATTCAAAATAATAAATATTCTACTATATCATACTCATCGTACCCAGAAATCATCCACCTTTAAAAATACAGTTTTGATCCATGCACCATTCATTTTGATCTGGCCAAATAGGAAATATTATTACACCAAACAAATGAAAGATGTCACCAATCTACGTATATAAATCTGTTAGGTTAGTGAGTTACATCTAATCTCGTCAGTTCTTTTTGTCAACATTTCGTAAGATACCCTTCACCAACTGGTTTTAGAAGTTGTATTTACATTGAACATGATCTGTGTTCCGAAACAAACAACTGAAAAACTTGGTGAGAAAAAACTTGCATATATATAATTTCAAAGCAACAAACCTGATGTACAGTAACGTATGTCAGCTGGTTTTCTTTCATTACAAAATCTGCAATAAGATCTATACCATTGGATTGAAAAACCAAAGGATCAAAGAAATGATCGTCTTCTCGAAATACAGCAACACGACGCCAACCCCAGTTACTAAATAATCTAATCAAGATTAAGCTAAATAAGAAATACAAAAAGTTAAAATGACTTCTCTTTTCTAGATGCGCAGAAAAGTAAGGCATAGAAACTAAGTGTATAACATATATTATAGCCTGTAGTAAGTGGAAAGACAACAAGAGCAGTAGCTTGAACTTATTGTTTCTCACAGTATATGGACTCAGAGAATGTACACTGGTTAGTTCAAAATGTGCGATGAAAACATAAATGAGAGTAAAGTTACACACCATTAATGTTACTGCATTGAAATATGAAGGTCCATTCAAGTACATAATACGAGAGCAATTCATCCCAAAAACTAATCGACTTAATGATCGTTTAGACATGGAAACTATATACAGGTTTGTTTATTAAGTTCAATCACACTTAACGTCCGAAAAATACAAAACGATAATCGACTCATCAGAATGAAATATGATGGAACCAGTAGAAAACCAAACAACCACTCAAAATAAGCTACAATATGCATTGTAGAAAATATGCACGTATGAAAAGATACGTCGTGAAAAAAAGTCGATGACATTATCAAAAAAGTAACGACTAGAAAACTAATGATGCATTTCTTCTTTGTTTCATGAGTTAGTAAATCATTCTACTTAGCTGAAATACTCTTTATCCATTGTCATGAAAATTGAAATCATACTGAGTGAAAATTGTTACTGTGGGTTGCAACTTCAAGTGTCAAGATCAGTTGCCAAATACTTTATGGGTAATGATATTTGATAGCGAAATGATATCACAATTTCGAAATTTACAAAGAGCTAGCTCATTACATTCCTCGAAATGGCTCCATGTAACTAAGACTAAGTAACAACGTTATTTTTGAAAGTCCCTATGATTTTTTAATTTGTGTGAATCATTCAAAAAATTTTATCCTGAAAATGACGCACTTCTGTCAATAATGTTAGATCGAAGTAGTGTCTAGGTTTCCATGTACTTCATGTCAATTTGGAGGTCATACCTTAAAATGTCTGATCATGTGATAACGCTACGTTTATCTTAATCTCTCACAATAATCTGGGATGTCCGATCTCGAATAAATTTTAAATGTTAAGAGAAATTGAGATCGATGAAGCCTCGTTATAAATTTTTAGTGAATATATTCGGTAAGTTGTCTGTATGAACAGTGAATTGCATACCAACTTTTATGTACTGTGTAGGTAATAAGAGTTTTTTGCATCATGTCAACTGTTATCTACTTTTTTCCGTATCTTTTACTTGATATCGAGCAGTATTAATTTAAGTACCGCATACAATAGAAATTTAAAAAATCAGACCAATCTTGATGGTGAAAAAAGCCGAAGCTCAAATCAGTTTCATATGACTAGCTGAACATAGATGCAAGTAGCTAAATTAAACAATATCGCAACCACGTACCTTACATGTGTCATCGAAGGGACAGTACGAAAAAAATACGGATACTGATGACGTTTTGCGAAACGGACTGACTCAACGGTTGGACTAACAACAATTTGACGACGCATGTTGGCTACCTCAACAACTGGTTCTATTGAATCCGAACACAGAGCAGCTAATATGCAAAAAAAAGTATATGTATACACGAACTGTTATCACGATGATAAATTTAAGTAATGCAAAAACTATCAACGGAATTTATGCTCATATGTAAGTAATGTGATTAGAAACATAATACAGCACTTTCCTTTTGTACTTTTTGAAGTACTATGTTTACAATAAGTGTTCGAAAATTGCCCCTTAAAATTAAGGAAAAATTAAAATGGTTTAAGGAGACAGGTGGTAAAAATAAGAATCTAGAGTAGTGACAGAATAAAATTCGTAACACCCAGAGACTTAAAGTAATTTAGTTGTTGAATATGAAGTTCGCTGATGTGCAGAAATCTCCATCAGTAAGTCAGTCAGTCATGGACAACGTAGAACCTGGAAAACGCGTGAAGGACCAATTTACTATACCATATTAGCACGACGAGATCAGATTTACGAGAATAACACGACAATAAAATACAACAGGGGGAGAAAGCGGTGTGCGTCAAAAAGAAAAAGTGAAAACAAATGGTGTATGGTAAAAACAATGCTGCCAAGAATATAAAAGATCAGAGATTTATTGTTGAACGCCTGTAAACACAAAAGTGAGTTGCGATAAAATATATAGATGAAATAGCCAAATCAATCACAATACTACTTTTCCACAATTAATTACTCGCAAACATTTTTATTTATCAATTTCCCCTTTACTGATGTCCAGTGTTATTTTTGTGCTCTCTTAAAGTGTTGCAACTCAAATCAGTGTAACAGCGAAGCAGACTAAGTGGTGATTATTTATTTCTTTGTATCACGACATCTGGTAAGAGCTTTCAGACATTCTAGTTCAGCTTGTTGATAAAATATACTCAGAGTGCCTTGTGAGGTGCATCAGATAGCAATGTTCAGATAATAGTGTTGATTGAAGTGTTAAAAAAGTAACGTATATAATTTCATTACATTTTGAGTACAACAAAAGGCAAGGACAGGATATTAATAGTGACATAATTAGTTTACATCCCACTAATGAGACCGAGGTATGAAACTAAAAAAGCCAACTAAATGAGAGTTAATATAATGTCAGATGCATATTTTCAATATAACCAAATACGAAAAGTCGACTTGCCTATCACTCCTATAATCTTCCTACTTTTTGATGCTGTTAATAAATCAAAGTAATCATTCAGCACAACGTCCTGAGAACAAGTAAGATTGTGAACATCAAGCGTCAACGCATATTCAGTATTACTAAAGTAATCTGGGTTATTATTGACAAAGTTAATAGCTTGTTCAGCAACTGTAAAAGATATATTCAAAAAAGATAAAAATGTAGTTTCTAATATATATAACAAACCAACATAGGATATACTTTATTATTTCGCAAGGTACAAAAAGGATCACAATTAACGAATAGTTGTGTTTATCAACAAGATTAAAAATGACACAGCAGTGAAATGTGTACTTTCTAGAGAAACTGTTCACAATATTTGCGTCGTCTGCTAAATGAGATTCAGTAAAAGTGACTATGAAGGTAACAGGCAACGAGGTATAAAATTTCGGACTATAACGCTGAATGTTTATGGTGACTACTAACAGTGAGTTCGTAAATGATAATAATTTCTACCCGGTTTTCCCCACAATGTAACATTGTAGTGCCAACTGACAACTTTGAAAGGGTAATGAATTACATTGCTATTTGAATTTCTTACAGTATCACATTACGTAATCTGACTGACTGTATCTATATTGGAAGAATTTACACATAAAACATGTATTAATGTATTCGGAAACAGAAATGTCAAGGAATAACAATATGGTGCTAAAGTAATAGTAAAAAAAAGAAAATCGTTAAAAGCGAAATGATGCTATAAGCTACAAGTGGAAAGATTGGATACGAAATTTAATCAGAATCCCTCATAACAATAGCGTGTACATAGGTTTTACAACTTGAAGTCTAAACCTATAGACTATAATGAACAAAGACATTAGGGCGGAAAATGTCTTACCATGATCTAAATTTGAAACAACCCATTTCCCATAGAAAGCGAAGAGCCCAGCAACTGTAAGATTTAATTTTTTATTCCAACCTTCGGTCCACGAAGCCCAGCGAGTCGGTGACAAACGGAGCCATTTGCAAGCAATGTCTCGATAGTGAGACTGTAGATCCTGTCTAGAGCTTGGATTCAAGTGGTTGGCCTGCAATGGAAACATTTAATAAAAAGAATCAAAAGCATACCTTTCAGGGATCGACAAGCAAAGTAAAGTTTATTAGAGAAAATGACGTACTGAGTTTAATAAGTTTTCATACTCCGACTGGGAAAAATGCATCCGGTCAACTAATTGATAAATAAGAGGCACTGTGTTTTTTAACTTGGCCCATGATAATTTGGTAGCTTGTTGTGACTCAAAACGACAAAATGACTTTTTTGGATTATGGAGGTAGGATGAAACACTTAAATCTAGTTGACCACAATGATAAATCTTTTCAAGCACAATTCTTAATGCTGTTGAGTTTAACTGGTTCTGTTTTGCAAAAAAATGTAATCCGGAAGGCAGAGGAGAAGCGCCAAATCCATGTGGATACCAATTAATGATTGACATGACAGAAGATGAGGAGTGTAAATTAGGAGACCGTGAAGACTGTTTGGATGAAACTTTCGATCCAGTAAAATAACGGATGAACTCTAGTAAAAGGATAATATGAAAGTACGTTTAAAATTATTATTACAAGGCTTCAAAGTCAGAATTAAATTATATGGAACACAACGAAATATCCTAAGTTATAAACTTCTGAAAATCATTACGATCATGTGCATAGATGACGTCGACTATGGGACAACTTAACTGGTTTACAAGACCAACAATAATTGTTTGATTATCAAAAATATTGACTACTCTATTTTCTGGCAAAACAAGTCTAATCGTAGCATTCAGTGGCCGTAAAATGGAAAGCGGCCTGACAAGTAAAAGCTCTTTTCTAGTGTTTTTTTGTATTAGAAACAAAGCATTTTCAATCGTATTAGGATTTATATTCCTCAAATAAACGTAAAAACTAGTTGCGGCAGGTTGATTATCCCATTCTGAAGAGATACATTTAGATGGGTTTAGTAGAAGAATGATTCCAAGCTTGGTTAGACGTACTTGATAAGTATCAAAACTAATTAATTTTTCTACTACTGTCTAAATGACGTAGGATTTTATAGTTTCACAGTAGATGTTAACTGATTAGCTTACTATTTACATACTCAAGATCGCAGTCTAATGTACCTGCCTGAAATAACCAGTCAACCGAGTGATAAATAAACAATTTAACCCTGCGAATCTCAAAATGTGCCATTATAGATGATAGTTTTCTTGTTCTCTTCCACAACAGTGTTAACTACCTTACTCTTAAGCTAATTTGTTTTATGTTTATGTGGTTTACAAAATCCTATTACAAGCATTGCTCAATATTCTCAAACCTACAACATCTCTATCATCCACAAGATGTATTTGATTGAACAATTAGGTAATCGACTAATGAGCTTACGTTTACCATACAATAGTAAAACAAAAAGAGTTAGCATTCTTTCCGACTATGTTTGCAGTTGGTGGAACCAAGTTGACAATGACGAGGATAAAACATTGGTGGACAATAAAAGTATATCAGTTTATGATCATATTCCGATATATTCAATGAGGACAGAAAGTACTGTGGATTATGCATGACATTAATTAATAAACCATATAGTGTTGAAAAAGAAGTAATCTAACCATTACGGAATTCGGAAGCGCGGCATATATCCAAATCGCATTCTGATTGAACTTCGGTTAGCGATGATGGATAATGAGAATTAGTTGATCCATATTTACCGCGACAGTCTAACTTTGATTGTGCCTGTGCAAACATTGAAGATGTAAATATCATAGCTAATATTTTGAAAGGTTAACTGCAAAATACACATAACGTAAATTTATCAGATTCAATGAATAACAAGAAAAACTCATGTGATTTAAAACGAAATTTGAAAATTAGGCAATCAACTTAACGCTATAGCATCATGCTTAAAGCCTAATTTAAGCAAAACTCATATTCCACCATACATAAGCAATGCTGTAAGGATATTTATGATCAAATGTTACTACTGTGGGGGATCTATGCATATTTCCACAATAGACTAACATGTTTCAAAAAGTTGTAGGGAGTTTGGTGAAACTTAATGTCTATAAATGGAAGGTTACCTGAAGGTTTACCAAAAATTTTCATGGCGTCTTGCATACGCAGCCAGTGGTAATCCACAATTTACGATCTACTAGCAGCTAGCGCAATTCAATTCTGTTTGACCTCCGGTGCTAGGAGCAATTCATTCGCCAATATCAAATCCACCCAACTTGCTGAGTGAATTTAAAAACTAAAGTTTTTCACCTACTAATACACAAAACACAGTTAGTGGGGATCTTATTGGCTAGTGCAGCCCCTCCTTTAATGCTTAGCAAGATACAGGCGCCAAAAAACGATGGTGTTTAGGGTTCTGAGAAAATTGATGTAGAACATACTTGACAGACTCACAGACAGAGAACAAATTAGCGTAAGAACTGTTAGTAATGATTTTCGAGACGGACGTGCTTGGTGTTCGATCTGTGTTGGGATACGAAGAGAGGTGTTTAAATAGCATCTATAGTTCCATAATAACTATGTCACGTGACCAGACACAAATGATACTGACATAATACTGGTAATTTTTATTTGGATAAAACTAGCTGAAATAATACCAAATAGGTACACACCGTAATCGTTACAATTAACTCATGTCAAAAACTTAATCCTACGCAAGTGATTTACTTTATTAAATCACGAATGATTACGTTGCTGTAGATGTTAGCATTATATCCAAACCGTAAAAAGTAAATTTAACACGAAAAACTAACCTTCACCAATGAGGACAAATGTAATATAAATTCCTCCCTTGAAGAAATAGCCCAACGATTAATTGGACCTAATGGTCCATTGTCAATCACTCTATTATGTGGAGCCCAAAAGCTTGGTGTCATTCCCAAAGATAACCATAATTCGAGATTTATGTGGACGTCTGGCAATTTGAAACAGCTAAAAATGAAAAATCAATACGATTGCAATATGCAAATAATTAATTTGCATTGATGTATGAAACTGGAAGAATACAAATAAAGATTCACAAATAATGCATTTGAATAAGCCAGAGAAAATTATTCCGAAAGTGATCCTAAGAAAATACTAGTAATCAGTAACGAAGCATATGAACAGTCAAGGTTTATTGCTACACTATAAGGAAATTATGCATTTTGTAAATTATATAAGCTAGTGCAACGACACTGACAGATACATTAATCGATAAAACTTTAGATTATCTATGAAGGTTCATTGATGAAGTAGCATGATTTAAAAAAAGTTACTATAACCGCATGCAGTTAATTCACAAACAGAAAACAAAAGACTCAAAAATCACCACGAACTTTCAACTTACTTAGTATCTTTGCAATCTAGTCTACTGATCGCTTGCTTAGGATGATCCATGTCCTGTTTAACGAATTCTATAGACTGATAGCCAAGTCTTTCACGTGCCAAAATTTCAAATATGTAGTTAACAATCCAATGTGATGTTCTGTTTGTGACCTCTAATTTAAGACGAAGTTCCTGATTGTTAAAGTGGAAAGATCTATTCCATTTTGATCGTTCTAAGAAACACAATTACAATAAAATTTAACATTATACCTGCCATATTAAGACATGTGGGAGTGGGTGAATTAGGATCCAAACAGCTACCAGATATGATAACGATGAAAAGAACAAGCTGACAACTTAACTTGAAAGGTGTACGATCCATCTATTTATGATATCCACAGACCATTTCTCCTCATTTTGAGTGAAACCTGCAGCTTCGAGGAAATTTACATGATCATTCACATCAACCTAAGTAAAAGATATTAATAAACTAGGTGTGATTATTTCAACACAAAAAAATTTGGCACAAAATGGCACTAAAAATATGTGCGCCACACAAGTACAAAAGTAACGCTCTGGTGCGAACAGAGAAGGTAATCAAGGTGAAAACTCCATATTTAACAGGACAGTAAGAGAATCACAAGGCAGGAGAAACAGTTCGGACAGAAATACAAGCACGATTTCACTCCTATTAAGAGAAGTCATATCACTTTCATGAAGACTGTAATAGGGAACTGTAGTGACATCGTCATTGGCTTCTATTCTGTGCTGTATCTGATAAAGTCTCAAGGTCTCTAAGACCACAACCAGGAAATCGTAATGAACAGACGGAGGTCAATCCTATACAGCTTTTTTTCATTCCACGACACCATGTCACAAACCGACCAACTCTTTGCTTTTCCAACCAGCCCCAGAGTCGGCAAATAATGCACGATATGTAAATCATTGGGGTCCCATTCGTAAAACATGACCAGGTGTTACGACAAAAGTTCTCAAAATAATCGTCTTGACAGAGTTCTACTAAAATGTAAAAACCATGCAGAAAACATAGTAAGAATAATAGCATAATTAGTCAACTACTTTTTTATGTACTCTACGTTGGATCATAATAAACGGGAGGGACAGCGATTCAATTCGGTTGTTTAATACTAACTACCTTTTTAGTGGTGCTAAAGATATTTAATTGTTTACACAGTAGCATGTATCTTGAACTACCTCTGTAAGAGATAACAATTTGTATATTTATTAGATGTCATTGAAACAGCCTAAATAAAATGAAACAGCATAATCATCAGTTGTTAGGGATTCGAAATCCCTAGAAATACAATTGTTCATTGTATCAAGTTGTATTGATTTTTTGTTAACATGATTTGTAAACCTTCATCACTTTATGTAGGCACATTTGACATTTGTATTATTAAAAGTGTTGATAATTTTATTTGATGAATAATCACCATGATAATTTTGTATATATAAGGGAATGTGTAAAATATAATCTGATTCCGATCTGTCTGATTGGTCTATTGTCTTATTCTTCTATCTCCGGCTTGGGACTGAGTGGGCTTAAGCCAGTCGCGAATTATCAACTAGGCACACTTCAATAAGCGGCCGCACGCACAACAGATCAATTTTCTTCGCGACATAACATTAATATTTTTGTGCTAAGCTATGACTGTAACATGTAGAACCTCATATCGAGAAAGACCAAGAAAGAATTCAGCAAAGCATCTAGTGGGTCATCAGGAGAAGAATAGTCTTAGGACAATTTCGAAAAAAATGCAAATGTAGCACCGATATCAGAATCCAACTTAAACCAAGAGTAAAGGTAAGACAAATAGATTTCATAAGTCAGTAAGCTACAACGTAGAAACTAGTAAGTACATACATTAGTACAAGTTGTTATGCCCCAATTAGCAGATAGAGATTAAATTGTCGGATCAAATCCTAGAGTAGGGGAGGTAGTAACAGAATCAGTAATAACAGAAAGAAATAGAGATTGGAAATATTATTTAGGAAAAGATTCAATTAAAAAAATTACAAGTTTAGAAACTTAGAATTTGGAGGAAGACAAGGAGTGTATACACCTGCGCCATGGCGAATGATTTGAGCCATGTCACCCAAAGTCTAAACGATTGGTTACAATCATCACGCAAACCCCAATCAGGTAGTCTGCACCTATTAACATGGCTCAGCCCAATTGTCAATGACTTCATGGATTGGTGCCATGTTTTCATTTGGCCACCCTAGCTTTCTTCCAGCCTACTCCCACACTAGACAGCATTGCTCGTCGAGGTAGTCGGCTGTCAGGCATATGTAACACACATATTCTAACCTCTTCAGCTGATGGTTCACTACTTCATCAATAGACTTACCGTGTCTACCTAGTACTCTATTTCTAACCCGCGTATTGCTTAATCGGTGGTCCCAGAACACACGAGCAATGTTTCGAAGACATCTGTGATCGAATACTAGTAACCCAAAAATATCTCTTATCCTTAGTGGCCATGGTTCATATCCACAAAGTAAAACGGATCGAACTACTGCACAGTAAACGCGTCCATTGGTCGGAAGATGGATGTCTTGACTACGTCACAAGTGACGCAAACTGGCAAACGCCATTCGGGTCTAATGTATACGAGCCGAGATTTCAGCAAACACCAAACCATCAGGACTGATGAGGCTACCAAGATAAGTGAGACGGTTAATGCATTCAACTGCTTTGCTCCCTACTAACTTCGGTGCCGAATCACCTTTCAATGACAGACATTGCCACATAACCTTACTATCGATAGAGTCAAACGCCGCCTTAAGCTCAAGGAATACAGCTATTGTTGGGCATTTAAAAGTGTGCTTATGTTCTAGAACCTGCCGAAGTGTGAATATTTGGTCTATACAACCACATCCAAGTCTGAAGCCACCTTGATTTTCTCGAGTTTATTCTTCACGAGCCTTAGTCAGACGTCGAAGTATTATCGAAGTCAACATTTCGGATACTATATTCGTTAAACTGATTCCTCGGTAATTCCCACAAGAGGACTTCTGTCCTTTCTTGTAGACTGGGAAGATTAATGATCGCGACCAGTCAGATGGGATTACGTTCAGTTTCCAGACTCTGGCCAAGATTTCAGTTAATTTAGCTACCAAAATTGGACCACCATCCTTAAATATCTCATTAGTCGGTCCATCAGGTCCTACTGCTCTCCCTCGCTTTAGATTGCCTACAGCCTTTCCGACCTCACTAAGACCTGGGGAACCGATAGCAATTTGCTATTCGCATTGACTGGGATGGTAGGTAACTGAGGTGAGGCCAGGGGCCAGTTGAACTGTTCCCTAGTGTTCTGCCCATCAATCTAATCCTCTGGATTGACAGTGAATAATGGTCCCATCTTTTTCTGAGACAGTTTCACTTACAGTCAAATTTCTGATACCCGCTTCCTTGATAAGTCTGAACAGTTGCCGGCTGTTACCTATTGCCTCTGCCTTTACCATCTCTTTAGCTTTTGCCACCCACTACTGCTCACGATCCTTGCGTAAGTTTTTAACCAGCTTGTGTTTAAGTTGCCTTCGCTCATCACTGTGTTCAGAGCCAAACGGGATAAGTTGCCGAGCATCTATCAATTCAGTAGATGCAGCTGAAATCCATTGATTTTTCCTAACCATTTGGTTTAGTTTACCAGTAGATATCACTGCTGTTTCAACAGCGTTTTGGATATCATTCCATGCTGCTTCAGGATGGGTACAGCTTACGTAGTTGACTAATTGGTTTTCAGGTTGTTCTTGAAATGAATTCTTGGCTTTTTCTTCATTAAGTTGAACTCTGAGGTGGATCATTGCCGTGGATCTTTTACGTCCAGTGAGATAGACTAATACGCGTTCGTACTAAAGCATCATCTGAGTTTAGACATGTGCTCCAGAGTGAGCGACAGTTTTCTGTCGAGCCTCTCCAACGATGGCTGATGGAAATATGGTCTATTTGAGTCCAGCGTTCAGTTGGTTGTGGAAGTCGCAATGTCAACTAATGTCTCTCCTTATGCTTAAAGTTGGTGCTTGCTAGAAATAGACGGTTATCCGAACATAGTTGTTGTAGACGTTCGCCATTATCTGTTCGTTGAGCCTCGACACCATAGGATCCACCTAGGTGCCTTTCGGCTTCGCTTAGTCTAACTACTTGGGCATTAAATTCACCAGCTAATATCACTACATCAGTGCGCTTGGCTTTACGAAGGAGGTCGGAAAGCTTTCTATACAATTAATCTTTTACTTCATCTGGGCTGCAATCAGTGGGAGCGTAGGCAGACACAACAAAGAGGCAACGGCGCGTGTCCCTATCCTTCCGAATTTTTACTGCCCTGTGTGGGAGGACAGTGTACAACCGACCATCTATCGGAATGTAGTCAAGGAGAGACAATTCAACTTTTAAACTTAGTGCCATATCTACATCAGTAAGGTCTCGAGTAGTAGCAGAGGGGTCTCCGGAAACACGAACGGTGAACCAGGTCGGTTCTTTATTTTGGCAAGGTGAAGTCAAGCGAATGACTGTACTTTGATCCTGTATACGCGTCTCAGAAACTCAGAAGACATCGATGGAACGGGATTCTAGAGTCATAGCTAAGGAGGCTTGTTGTCCTATTTGGCACAAGGCTTGAACAATAAAAGCTAGGATGTCCATTCTAGCACGAGGTTTCAGGAGACCAGGAGCAGCATTTCGTGAACTTGAACGATTGACAATAGGGGCGTGAGTTGATGAAGTTATGCGAAAAGAGTTAGTCGTAGGGATAAGAGCTATTAAGAATTGAGGGTGGGACTTGACCTCGAACAAAGTGATCTCGTGCGCTGCTAGAGGTATGAGGGTGGTTTTCAGGTTGTTCTTGAAATGAATTCTTGGCTTTTTCTTCATTAAGTTGAACTCTGAGGTGGATCATTGCCGTGGATCTTTTACGTCCAGTGAGATAGACTAATACGCGTTCGTACTAAAGCATCATCTGAGTTTAGACATGTGCTCCAGAGTGAGCGACAGTTTTCTGTCGAGCCTCTCCAACGATGGCTGATGGAAATGTGGTCTATTTGAGTCCAACGCTGAGTTCATTGTGGGGGCTGCCATGTCAACTGATGTCTTTCCTAATGTTTAAAGTTGGTGCTTGCTAGAAATAGACGGTTATCCGAACATAGTTGTTGTAGACGTTCGCCATTATCTGTTCGTTGAGCCTCGACACCATAGGATCCACCTAGGTGCCTTTCGGCTTCGCTTAGTCTAACTACTTGGGCATTAAATTCACCAGCTAATATCACTACATCAGTGCGCTTGGCTTTACGAAGGAGGTCGGAAAGCTTTCTATACAATTAATCTTTTACTTCATCTGGGCTGCAATCAGTGGGAGCGTAGGCAGACACAACAAAGAGGCAACGGCGCGTGTCCCTATCCTTCCGAATTTTTACTGCCCTGTGTGGGAGGACAGTGTACAACCGACCATCTATCGGAATGTAGTCAAGGAGAGACAATTCAACTTTTAAACTTAGTGCCATATCTACATCAGTAAGGTCTCGAGTAGTAGCAGAGGGGTCTCCGGAAACACGAACGGTGAACCAGGTCGGTTCTTTATTTTGGCAAGGTGAAGTCAAGCGAATGACTGTACTTTGATCCTGTATACGCGTCTCAGAAACTCAGAAGACATCGATGGAACGGGATTCTAGAGTCATAGCTAAGGAGGCTTGTTGTCCTATTTGGCACAAGGCTTGAACAAT
The DNA here is from genome assembly GCA_034768735.1 of Schistosoma mekongi. Taxonomy (NCBI): domain Eukaryota; kingdom Metazoa; phylum Platyhelminthes; class Trematoda; order Strigeidida; family Schistosomatidae; genus Schistosoma; species Schistosoma mekongi. Next base: position 33,797,474 of record CM068305.1, on the reverse strand, counting down.
AAAAGCTAGGATGTCCATTCTAGCACGAGGTTTCAGGAGACCAGGAGCAGCATTTCGTGAACTTGAACGATTGACAATAGGGGCGTGAGTTGATGAAGTTATGCGAAAAGAGTTAGTCGTAGGGATAAGAGCTATTAAGAATTGAGGGTGGGACTTGACCTCGAACAAAGTGATCTCGTGCGCTGCTAGAGGTATGAGGGTGGTTTTCAGTTCCTGGCTGCCAACACCATAAAAGGATATTACTTCTTAAGTTACCTGAAATCGAAACTCTGAGGTGGATCATTGCCGTGGATCTTTTACGTCCAGTGAGATAGACTAATACGCGTTCGTACTAAAGCATCATCTGAGTTTAGACATGTGCTCCAGAGTGAGCGACAGTTTTCTGTCGAGCCTCTCCAACGATGGCTGATGGAAATGTGGTCTATTTGAGTCCAACGCTGAGTTCATTGTGGGGGCTGCCATGTCAACTGATGTCTTTCCTAATGTTTAAAGTTGGTGCTTGCTAGACGGTTATCTAGGCAAGCCCCAGGTTTTAAATCATATACACTTCGTTTTGAACATTTAATTAACCCTTATTTACAGATAATACTCGTCAAGTATTTAGATCTAAATAAGGCAACGTCTAACTTATCATGTGTAACCAGCAATGTTACACATCACGTCACGACTACAGGTCAACCTGTACACTCGAATGCACGCCGACTCGCACTCGAAAAATTGGCGATTGCGAAAGATGGATTCGATCATATGGTGAACCTGGGAATAATCCACCCATCCAGGAGCCCATGGTCATCTCCATTACATATGGTTCCGAAAAAAAGACAGCAATTATTGCCGTCCCTTCGGTGATTACCAACGACTCAACGCTCAAACTACGCTTGATCGTTACCCGTCACCACGCATCTACTATTTAACAGCCACCTTGAATGGAATGACAGTATCTTCAAAAGTCGACTTAGTAATGGCGTACAAACAAATGCTGATAACAAATGCCAATAACGACATCCTCAAGACTGCTGTCAAACTTATTTGGCCTTAACGAATTCCTCCGGATGCCTTTTGACTTGAGAATTGTAGCGCGGACATTCTAGTGTTTCATTAACGACGTGTTCCAGGGGTGCGTGACCATATTCATGTATACGACGACTGCTTGGTAGCAAGCCCAGATGAGGAAATACAAATGAAACATCTAGACACAGTCTTCGGAAGACTGAAACAGTATGGAGTTACCATAAATATACAGAAATGCCAAATTGGAACATTGTCATTGGACTTCTTGGGTCGTACTATTGACGCTAATGGTATGCTGACCCAAAAACACAAGGTGGCGGCTATTCTGGAGTATACCGAACCAACCGCCATAAAAGCAGCTGCAAGCCTTTAATAGCTTAGTAAGCTTCAACAGGCAATTTATACCCACCTGTGAATCTATCATGAAACTACTGATAGGTCAACTTCATAGAAATTAAAAGGTGGTCACAACGGATGCAGTCAAAGAATGCTTCTACTGTAACTAACGAAACAATAGCCAATAATACATAGCTGACACATTGCAATACTTCAGATACCGTCAGCATCGTTTTTGACGCATATGGCTCAGCCATTAGGGCAGTTCTGTAACAATGTATGTATGTAAGTATAATCAACATAGAACCTGGCACATGTGTGCATCGGTTCAAGCTGCCATACCTGTATGGCACTGCAGGAATAACACCACCACCACTAGTAGAAGTTACTTCCGTAAAATAAAATAATAATAGTAACAAGAAGTGTGAACATATAGAATAAGGTTCAGGAAGCGTATAAAAAGTTATGGAACAATTTAAAGCTCATGATTCAAAGGAGGACAATGAGTGAATACATCTGCGCCATTGTGATCGATTCTTGGCCATGTCACAGTGTTTCTAGCCACTGGTTACGGTAATCGCGAGAACCCCATCCAGGTAGTCTGCAGCTATCGACACGACTCAAATCAGCAGTCAGTGACCTCATTGACTGATGTCATGTTTTGATTTGGTTGCCTTTAACTCTCTTCTATCCGGCTCCTACATTAGCTAACATCGCGCGTCGAGGCAGACGGTGGTTGGGCACACGTGACACATATCCCAACCACCTCAGTCGATGAAGATTCACAACCTCATCGACTAATTTATCACATTTGCCTAACACCCGTCGATGAAGGTTAATGACCTCTTCAACTGATTTACCGTGTTTCCCAAGAACCTTTTGTCTAACCTCACAATTACTAATCCGGTTATTCCATGATATACGAGCGATGTTACGAAGATTCCTATGGTCAAATATCTGGAGTCAACGCATATCTTGAGTTTTCATGGCCCACGTTTCGCAGCCATATGTTAAAATGGCGCGGACTGCTGCGCAGTACACCCGGCCTTTCGTTGAGACACGGATATCTCGTCTGCGCCACAAGTGCCGTAAATTGACAAGTGCCAATCGGGCTTTCTGAATCCGTGCTGAGATTTCGTCAGACACCGACCCACCAGGGGTGATGAGACTTCCGAGATAAGTGAAGCGATCAACGCATTCAAGTACTTCACTCCCTATAACTAATTTAGGAGAAGAAGCAGGCCTGTCCTGGAGTAACATTTTGCATTTGGGAGGGGAGAAGCGCATCCCAAATATGCCTGCATTGTTACTCAAGGTGACATAAATTAGAAAACGCAGAACGATGTTTTTGAACACGTACTGATATTTCATCAGAGATTAACCCATTAAGGCTAATCAGACTTCCAAGATAAGTGAAGTGGTCGACGTGCTCAACTACTTCACTCCCTATCTTTAGCTCAGGTGTTGACGAAAACCAGTCCTGGAGGAATAGTTTGCATTTAGAGGGGGAGAAACGCATTCCGGACATGGTTGCATTGGGGTTTATTGCCGATAAAAGATTCTGCATTTTATCACTGCCCTCGCCAAACAAGACTGTCATCAACATATTCTAAGTCAACAAGTAAATCTCCTGGTAGGAAATCAATTCCTGAAAAGTCAGACGATAAAAATGTGGTTTCTAACAGTAAATCGATTATGAAATTAAACAAAAATGGGGATAGTGGGCAGCCTTGACAGATACCACTTGAGGTTGCAGGTTCAGATAAAAGTTCGCCATATGCTCTGACGCGGCTAATAGTGTTTGAGTGAAGAGCCTTCACAAAGTTTATGTACTTCTGGGTTACGCCTCTCAATGGAAGACACTGCCATAGAACTTTCCAGTCTGTAGAGTCAAATGCCGCATTCAGGTCAAGAAAAACCACCACCGTTGGGCCCCGAAAGGTATGTCTATGTTATAAAACTTGACGAATGCTGAATATCTAGTCTATACAACCGCAACCAAGTCTGAAACCAGCCTGGTTTCCTCGCGTTTGCGGTTCGCGGGTTGTAGTTAAACGTCTGATAATTATAGAGGCTAGTATTTTAGACACTACATTAGTCAAACTAATTCCTCCATGGTTATCGCAGGACGACTTTGACCCTTTCTTATACACTGGGACGATTAACGAGCGACACCAGTCAGACAGAATCATATCAAGTTCCCAAACCTTAGTCAAAATATCAGTCAGCCTAGTTGTCAAAGTGGGACCACCATCCATAAAGACCTCTGGGGATGATTCATCCGGTTTCTGCTGCTTTGCCTCGCCTTAGATTGGCTATAGCTTTTCCGACTTCGACGAGAGTCGGAGGACCTAAGTCGACTTTCCATTCCGGCTGTCTTGAAATAGTGGGAAGTTCTAGAGCAGCTGAAAGGTCAACTAAACTGCTCCTTGAAGTGTTCAGCCCATCTTTCTAAACGTCTAGATTGAAATCATCTCACTAACGCTGGATATTTTAACCCCGGTTTCTTTTATTAACTTGAAAGTTGTCCAGTGTTACCTGACGCCTCTGCCTTTTCCATTTCCGTTGTTTTCGTTACGCACCACTGCTCATGGTTGTTTCGCAGACATTTTGTCAGTTTGTACCTGATTACTCTTTGTTCATCATCATGTTCGGAGCCTGGTGGGATAAGTCTTTGGGAGTCTATCACTTCAACAAAAGCCATCAAGATCCATTGACATGTTGATTTAAGTCCTTGATAAATGTCACTGTTGTTTAGACACAGCTGTTTGTACATCTTGCCAAGCGGTATCTAGTTGGGTCACATCTTTATAATTGCATAAGTGGTTCTTCAGTTGTTCCTGGAATATAATCTCGGCTGTTTCATTGCTGAACTGAATTCTAATGGGTTTTCCTGTGGTAGTTTTTCTTCGCTCAGTCAGATGCAAGCAAATGCGTACTCGTACTAGAGTATGATCAGAATCCAAATATGTACTCCAGAATGATCGGTAATCTTCCATCGAGCCTCTCTAGCGGTGACTAAAGGCGATATGATCTATTTGAGTCTTAAAGCCATATCTACATCAGTAAGGTCTCGAGTAGTAGCAGAGGGGTCTCCGGAAACACGAACGGTGAACCAGGTCGGTTCTTTATTTTGGCAAGGTGAAGTCAAGCGAATGACTGTACTTTGATCCTGTATACGCGTCTCAGAAACTCAGAAGACATCGATGGAGCGGGATTCTAGAGTCATAGCTAAGGAGGCTTGTCCTATTCGGCGCAAGGCCGCCTGTAGCCCGCACAGGGTTGCTGCCGGTCCCAAGCCCTGATAAAGGAGGAGGGTTGGGCATAGGGTTAGCAACCCCATCCCGTAAAACAACTATCATGCTAAAAAAACAGTTCACGAGTAAAAACCCATATAATAATTCTAACTCTGCCCTGGGAATTGGAAGGATCAATATGACGCTCCATGGTGAAAGCCGAGTTCTCTCGGAAGCCATGAGGCCGATGCCTCCCCTTCTGACAACCTGAGCAACAATTAATGTACTCGACCGACCTCAAACAGCTGTCCCCTGGACACTGCGGTCACACTCTCAGGTCATCACGACCTCCTCTAATCCTCTTTCTCTTTCAGGTTCCTCAAGAATGACCCTTCCACGGTGTGGGCAACCGGGAAGTGATAACCGCCCTCATATCTCTAACAGCACAAGAGATCATTTTGCTCGAGGTCAAATCCCACCCTCAACTCTCAATAACTCCCTTATTCCCACGATTAACCCGACGAGCCTAACCTTATCACCTGACGCCTCTAATGCTAATGGTTTGAGTTCACAAAACGTTATTCCTGGTCTCCTGAAACCTCGCACTAAACTACATATCGGAGCTTTTAACGTTCGAACCTTAGGCCAAATAGGACAACAGGCCTCCCTAGCCATGACCCTTAATTCTCGTTCCATCGATGTCTGCTGTGTCTCTGAAACGCGTATACAGGATCCAAGTACAGTCATTCACCTGACCTCACCTTGTGAAACCAAGGAACCGGTCCGGTTCACCCTTCGTGTTTCCGGAGACCCCACCGCTACCACTCGAGGCCTTGCTGGTGTAGGTATAACACTAAGTTCAAAAGCTGAACAGGCTCTCCTTGACTGGATTCCCATAGACAGTCGGTTATGCGCTGTCCGTCTAAACGGGACGGCAAGAACTCGGAAAGATAGGGACACACGCCGTTGCCTCTTTGTTGTCTCTGCCTACGCTCCCACTGATTGCAGCTCTGATGAAGTAAAAGATGAATTTTACAGAAAGCTTTCAGACCTCCTTCGTAAAGCTAAGCGTACTGATGTAGTGATTATGGCTGGTGACTTTAATGCCCAAGTAGGTAGATTAGACGAAACTGAAAGGCACCTAGGTGGATCCTATGGTGTCGAGGCCCAACGAACAGATAATGGCGACCGTTTATTACAATTGTGCTCAGATAATCGTCTATTTCTCGCAAGCACTAACTTTAAACATAAAGAAAGACATAAGTTGACATGGCGGCCTCCACAGTCAACTCAACGTTGGTCTCAAATAGACCACATTCCTATCAGCCACCGTTGGAGCCGCTCATTTTGGAGCACATGTTTAGACTCAGACCACGCTTTAATACGAGCGCGTATTAGTCTGCGTCTCACTGGACGTAAAAGACCCACGGCAAAGAACCCCATAAGAGTCCAACTTAATGATGAAAAAGTCAAGAATATATTTCAGGAACAACTTAAAAACCAATTAGTCAACTGCATAAACGATACCCACCCCGAGTCAGCTTGGAATGATATCCAAAAAGCTGTTGAAACAGCAGTGATATCTACTAGTAAACTAAACCAAAAAGTTAGGAAAACTCAGTGGATTTCAGCTGCATCTACTGAACTGATAGATGCTCGGCAACACATCCCGTCTAGTCCTAAATACGATGAGGAGCGAAGGCAACTTAAACGCAAACTGGTTAAAAGCTTACGAAATGATCGTGAGCAGTGGTGGGTGGCGAAAGCTAAAGAGATGGAAATGGCAGCGGCAATAGGTAACAGTAGGCAACTGTTCAGACTTATCAAGGAAACGGGCATCAAAAATCCAACTGTAAGTGAAACTATCGCAGAAAAAGATGGGAGTACTATTCACTGTCAATCCAGAAGGTTGGACCGATGGGCAGAACACTTTAGGGAACAGTTCAATTCGCCCTCGGCCTCATCCCAGTTGCCCACCATTCCCAAGCAATCTGAATGGCAAGTTAATACTGGTCCCCCAAGTCTTAGTGAGGTTGAGAAGGCTATAGGGAACCTAAAGCGAGGGAGAGCAGCAGGACCCGATGGGTTAACTCCTGAGATATATAGGGATGGTGGTCCAGTTTTAGCAGCGAGATTAACCGGGATCCTGTCTAGAATCTGGGAATTGGGAGTAATCCCATCTGACTGGTCTCAAACACTAATTGTTCCAATCTATAAGAAAGGACAGAAGTCCTCCTGTGACAATTACCGAGGAATCAGCTTAACGAATATAGTGTCCAAAATATTAGCTTCAATCATACTTCGACGCCTAACTAAAGCTCGTGAAGAGCAGACTAGAGAGAACCAAGGTGGTTTCAGACCTGGACGTGGCTGCATAGACCACCTATTCACACTTCGGCAGGTTCTAGAACATAGACACACTTTTAGACGCCCAACAATAGTTGTATTCCTTGAGCTTAAGGCGGCATTTGACTCTATCGATCGTAAGGTTATGTGGCAATGTCTGTCAATGAAAGGCGTACCACAGAAGTACATTAACCTTATACAAGCTCTCTACACTCGAACACCACATGTCGAGTCAGAGCTTATGGCAGATTGTCATCAGAACTGATTACCTCAAGTGGTGTTCGTCAAGGTTGTCCGCTTTCCCCATTTTTATTTTGTTCAAACGTGTTCTGATTTGGGATCTTGTCAAGTGTTCGGTGTCTAAGAATACTAAGCAATAGAAGTATTTGGGTCGTTATATCTAGAAACATAACAGTGGCGACGGGGAAAAAGGAAAACACATTCAAAATGCCGATATCAGATGACCAGCTCAATCGAATACTACAACAACAGCAAGCACAACTCGATGCACAAATGCGGTTGTTAGAAACCCTTACGCAACAGCTGAACATCCATTGTTCAAGTTCACACGCTTTTTCAAGTACTTCTTGTGATGCAGTTGCCAGCAGCATACCAGAATTCTATTATGACCCCGATAGTGGAAATACCTTCCTCATGTGGTTCAAACGTTGGGAAGACACATTCAGAATAGAATTCTGTAAACAAGATGATGCATGGAAAACTCGATTGCTGATGCGTAAGCTGGGAAGTAATGAGCATGCACGCTATGCTGATCATATATTACCAAAGTTACCTCGAGAGCTCAGCTTCGATGAGACGGTAGCTCAATTATCAGAGATATTCGGCGAATCATCTTCATTGTTTAGTATTCGTTATCAGTGTCTTAATTTGGTGAAACGCGAAACTGATGAATATGGTGCTCTAGCAGACATCGTCAACAGAGAGTGTGAACGGTTCAAGTTACGCTCGTTGACAGAAGACCAATTTAAATGCCTTATATTCATCAAAGCTCTTCAATCACCTCAAGATGCTGAGATTAGAACTAGACTCTTAACTCGACTGGATCAAGATCCAAACATCACACTCAGAACATTGACAGATGAGTGTAAGCGGCTACAAAACATCAGACACGACAATCAGTTAATTGAACAGGTAAATCCTAATTTAACCTGCAGTAGTGTCAACGCTATTACTAGGTTAAAAGCTCGAAAACCGAGAACAAGTGGTAACAAACCAACGACTGCATGTTGGTTATGTGGTGATTGGCACTATGTACGATTCTGCCCATTTAAGAAGCATAAATGTCAGAAGTGCAATAAATGTGGTCATAAAGAAGATCATTGCCCACCGAATCGTACGTCTCAGCCCAAGAAGAAACATAGACGTCCTCGACACATGGTGAAGTCAGCCGAATCTCAATCACTTTCTCTGGTAGCAGCCTTTCAAACAGACTATGACATTCAGAGAAAGTATGTTACTATTCAGATTAACGGCATACCAGCTCGTCTTCAAATTGACACAGCATCCGATATCACCCTAGTGTCTAGAGAAACATATAACCTGCTTGGGAAACCGCCAATAAAGCCATCTAAGAAAATTGCTAAAAACGTTTCAGGAGGAGTTCTGCAACTGGTTGGCGAATTACAGTGTGAATTTTCCTTCAACGGAAATAGCTGTAAAGGAATATGCTATCTTACAGAACGACCATACCTTGATCTCCTTGGTCTGGATATGCTAGAAAAACTTGGAATAATGGATGTACCCATCAACAGTGTTTGCAGCGTGTCGTGTCCAGCATTAGACACCCCTATACGTGCAAAACAGACAGGTGAAAAGTTACCGGAAAAGCCGAAAAGAAAACTCGCTCCTGTTTTTCAAAATACCCTTGGTCACTGCACCAAAATGAAAGTTCATTTGCCCGTGAAACCAGATGCTCTGAAAAAATCAAGAGGGGAGGGGACAACCGAAGAGATCTTAGAGAGGTTCTTGCTTATCTACTGTTCCACACCGAACCCTCAGACAACTAACGGGGTCTCTCCAGCAGAAGCATTACTGGGCAGAAAAATACGGACACATTTCGATAGCATCCGTCCGACGCCAGCTCTTGAGCCTCAACGAAACGTAAAGATGGAGAAACAGTTCAATCGTCGGCATGGGGCGCAAAGACGATTGTTCACTGTGGGTCAAAGGGTACTTGCTATGGACTATCGAGGCAAACATCCTACCTGGACGGCTGGTCGGAAAGTGCGAAAGAAAGGAAATGTGGTGTACGAGGTGTCTGTTGGCTCAGAAGTCTGGGTGCGTCATGCGAACCAACTGAAACCAACCTGCATCGCCAACAACGAGACGCGGTATAGACTACCTCTCGATGTTCTGCTAGACACCTTTGAGATCAACATACCTGAAACAGACAGGACAGTCGCTGTGCAAACGAAGGATGATACCACTTCCTTATTACCTAGAAGGTGGACAAATCGTAAGCACAAACCAGTACAACGGCTGCAGGTGAATCCTAACACTAGATCCTACGAATCTGCTCAAGGGGGAGGTGTTAGTGGGATAGAGACCGGATTAAAGCATGCTCAGTGCATGATCGTGATGGCGCACGCTGATTGGCTACTTCTAAACCAATCAGCTCTAGTGGATTGTTGCAGAAGATTCTGGAAGCTTCTTATGTAAATACTATAAATACATTAACGTTTGTCTAACTAACGATTCCTACTTCTGTCTACCCTTGTTATTTGGAATATAATTTGTTCCTGTTCAAACGTGTTCTGATTTGGGATCTTGTCAAGTGTTCGGTGTCTAAGAATACTAAGCAATAGAAGTATTTGGGTCGATATATTTAGGAACTTAACATATTTAATTTTATCATTGATATACTTTTAGAGTTGACATTTTCATCGTCTGACTTCGGCGGGGTTGACCTCCTTCCAGGAGATAAACTAGCTGACTTAGAATATGCAGATGATATAGTTCTCTTAGGCGAAGATGCTGATAAAATGCAGAATCTTTTGACTACCTTAAACAAGAATGTAAGGATGTTTGGGATGCGATTCTCTCCACCCAAATGCAAAATGTTACTTCAGGATTGGATTGATTCGACACCGAAGTTAGTGATAGGGAGTGAGGCAGTTGAACGTGTTGACCGCTTCACTTATCTTGGCAGCCTCATCAGTCCTGACGGTCTGGTGTCTGCTGAAGTCTCTGCGCGTATACATAAGGCCCGATTAGCTTTTGGGAATTTGCGTCATCTGTGGCATAGGCGAGACATCCGACTACTGACCAAAGGACGCGTTTACTGCGCAGTAGTTCGGTCCGTCTTACTTTATGGATGCGAAACATGGCCATTAAGGATAGAGGATATTCGTCGGCTCCTGGTATTCGATCATAGATGTCTTCGAAGCATTGCTCGTGTTTTCTGGGACCACCGAGTAAGCAATACGTGGGTTAGGAATAGAGTACTAGGTAGATACGGTAAGTCTATTGGTGAAGTAGTAAATCTTCATCAGCTAAGGTGGTTAGGACATGTGTTACGTATGCCTGACCACCGCCTACCTCGACGAGCAATGCTGTCTGGTGTAGCAGTAGGCTGGAAGAAAGCTAGGGGCGGCCAAACCAAAACATGGCACCAGTCCATGAAGTCATTGACAATTGGGCTGAGCCATGTTAATAGGTGCAGACTACCTGGTTGGGGTCCGCGTGACGCTCGTAATAAATGGTTAGAGACTTTGGGTTATATGGCTCAAAATCGTTGACAATAGCTCAGGTGCATCCATTCCTTGTCTTCCTCCAAATCCTAAGTTTCTGAACTTATCAAAATTTTCTCTTTACTGGATCATATTTTCTTAAATCTTCTCGGTCTCTATTCCCTTCCATGAATACTAACTCTGTTACTACCTTCCCCACTCAGGGATTTGATTCGACAATTTGATCTCTATCTGCTAATTGAGGCATGGCAACTTGAACTGACGAACGCATGTACCAAGTTCTACGTTGCAACTGTCTTTCTGTCTGTCTAGTTGTAAGAATAAGAGTTGTTATGAGTTGAAGGCGAAATTTGACCTCGAACATGATGATCTTGTGTGCTATTAGAGGTATGAGGGCAGTTTTTACCTGCTGGCTGCCCACACCATGGAAGAATATTGCTTCCTGAGGCACCTGGAAAGGAAATCAGGCTGGTGTTGGTCATAGTGTCCTGGAAGCGGGATCGCAGAGCCCAAAGAACAACTACTTGAGGCACGTCACGCACGACCTTGTTAAGGGAAGATTTTTAAGTGTCAACTCCGTTCTTTAAAAAAGGCCTTACCACCAGAGACGGGAATCTGTGGAGTAAGGTGATGTATGGCATTTTGTAGGTCAACATTTTTCTAATACGTTGCCTTCGTGAGAGGGCAGCATCACTGCAGATGCTGGTTATCCGAGGGAAACGCCTTTCTGCTGTCACACCCCACCGCAGTCAGCAATAAACTCTACCCTCAGATCTTAGGTTTCTGCCTTAAGTCTTATCACTCTCCAACAGATCTGCTTCGCACGGTAGGACCTAAAGGAATATGCATTCCAGACAGTATAGCTCAGTTAAGTCATCATGATAGGCAAGCCCGACTAAGGCCACCTCAGGTTCCTTCGACGGGATTGTATTTTGGAATTGCCTATAAAAGAAGGGTGTCCCTAAGGAGTTTATTAACATCCTGAAGGTTCCGTACACAAGCACCTCAGACAGAGTGAGGGTATACAACCACATTTCTCCACTGTTTCAATCCAGCGGTGGGGTTAAGCAGAGTTGCCCAATCTCGCCTTTCCTCTTCAGCTTTGCTATCTAGGAACGGCTCTGAAGGAAGTGCGTGCTAGTGGTGTGGATGATATTGTCTTACTGTACAATAACATACAAGTCATCCAAATCACAATTGATCAGTTGATAAATGGTATCCGTAGGTATGGCATGTATCTTACATTTTCCAAATACAAAGTACTTCTACAAGACTATCGGGAGTCTGTACCTGCTCTCGCTCTGTGAAGTGAACCGTTCGAGATAGTCGGATAATTCATGTCTGAGCAGTTGTGTGTGATAGCAATGGTGCGACAGATGTGATCAGTCTACGTATAATGAAAGCAAGATCGACTTATGCCGAACTGGGCTATCTTTGGTACTGTCATGATGTGGGGGGTCTGACTGCAAAACGTTGAGTTTACATTGCCTCTGAGAGAGCAATTCTGTTCTACGCTTGTGGAACCTGGTTCGTCTAAACTGGAGGCGTTCGATGTCTGGGCCCTACTCATCGTTGTTGCCAGAGGATTGTTGACATCAAATGGCAACATCCCGCTAGTAATGTTGAAATTCGCCAGTTTGCGTTCAGGGTCAGTGATGACAACGTAATTGATATCACCATCTTGAAACACCGACTTCGGTAGCTTGGTCATGCTTTACGAATGTCATTCCATCGGTTTCTATGTCGTGCATTATTTGCTGACAATGAGACTGGTTGAAAAGAGTATAAAGGTAGCCGGTTGGTGAAAGTGTCGTTGAATGAAAGAAAGATGCGCAGGATTGGTCGTTGTCAGTTCATCCCGACTTCCTAGTTGAGGTCCTAGAGTTGGCACAAATCAGTGACTTCAGACCTTATCAGATATGGCACAATAGAAGCCAGTGGTGATCTCGCTTGTTTTCTATTAAACTCCTCATAACTCTTCAACTATGTACGAGGTAACCCGACAGCTTGTAGATTAGCAATAATAGCGTCCTCATAGAAAATTCTAATCAACCGATCCAATGTGAGCAATTTGAACCAGACGTATCTCACTACCTAGAATCAATTACGTTGATTCTCACTGGCTCTCGAGTTCGCCAGCAAAGTTTAGTTTTAGCGGATGGTGGAATTAGTTCAAATGATAAATAAGATTAAATAAAATCGTGAAAGTATAGTTAAATTTGATGATGAGTTTAATCTTTGTCTTTGACGCAAGTTGATGTGAATGACCGTGTAAGTCTTGGAGGTTCTAGCTGCCTAATTTATTGGTAAGAACAGGAGAAATAAGCAATAATATACTGTAGTTAGGAACTGTAAGACATGTTGAGAGATGCTATGATACTGAACACATGCGAGGTATAATAAGATAAATGTGTCATTCTAGTCTATCCTGTTGTCACTTGAAAAAAGTTAGGAAGTTGGCACCTCTACACAATCAATCGGTCATGCACCCGATTTTTCCACCCACTGATCACGATTATTACACGGTCCCCAACCAACAAGTCTGCATTTACCTACCGTTAAGATTGACGGCCATCGATTTCACGAAATTATTCCTCGTTTTAGTCTGATGTTCCCTAGTATTCACTCTACCTAGAGAACAACATTTTGAGAGCGTGAAGCTCATCCCTAGTATTTCTGTATGTTGCTTATGCCTTTTTAACCTCGCTGATAGCTTTGGGGAGGACTTGAGCCATTTCATAGTTGGGTTATTGGGGATAGGTGGTATCTGAATGGTGGTTGGTGGCCAACTGAACTGCTCTTTAGTGTTCTCCTCATCGATCTAATCTTCTAAACTGAGAGTGGATTATGGATTTGCCCTTTTCCACAATAGTCCCACTTGTAACATTTTCCAATACCAGTTTTATCTATGAATCGGAACGTGTCTGGTTCTGCTTTTCGCCTCAGCCATTGCCGTCGCCTTTGTTTGTGTAGCCATCAACTGCTCACATTCCTTGTGTAGATTTTTTGTTAATCTACATTCGAGTTATCATCGTTTATCATTACCTGAATCTGCGGTTATCAGTGCAGTTGAGGTTTTCGAAATCTAGACTAGAAACTGTTTAACTTTTTTCCGAAAAATTTTATGTTCAAAGCTTTCTGTTTTTTCTTTCATTTATTCAAATACAATCAGTCTGTTGAAAACGATTACTTAATTCTATTCTGATTTTGAACTTTGTACACTCACAAATACAACTGCCTATTATTATTATCATTATTAATATCAGTCGCATAAAACGTATTCTCATTAAGTTGGTATTAATCATGTTGACTAACAAATGTGTGCATACATGATAAGCGCGCAATATATTTCTGACCGTAGCTACTACATTGACGTGGTGGCCGGGTTTGCCAATTGTAATGACCCGACCTAGCTATATTGCCTGGAGCGCATGTTCCTCTAGGTCCTACCATGCCAAGCAGGTCTGTTGGAGAGCGATAAGATTGAAGGCGGCAACCTAAGATCTGACTGCAGAGGAGTGTAACAGTAGTAAGATGTTTCCGTTGAATAAGCAGCGTCTGCAGTGATGCTGCCTTAACGAAAGGTAGGGGTTAGAAAAGGTCGACCCTAAAAATGTCACACCTCACCTTACTCCACGGATTTCCGTCTCCGGCAGTAAGACCTTTGAAATGAGCAGAACTAACACTTCGAAAATTCCCCATAACAAGGTCGTGCGTGACCGGCCTCAAGCAGTTGTCCCTTGAGCTCTGGAGATTGCGCTCCTAGGTCACTAAAGCCAACACTATCCCAGTTTCGATTTCAGGTAACTTAAGAAGTAATATCCTTTTATGGTGTTGGCAGCCAGGAACTGAAAACCACCCTCATACCTCTAGCAGCGCACGAGATCACTTTGTTCGAGGTCAAGTCCCACCCTCAATTCTTAATAGCTCTTATCCCTACGACTAACTCTTTTCGCATAACTTCATCAACTCACGCCCCTATTGTCAATCGTTCAAGTTCACGAAATGCTGCTCCTGGTCTCCTGAAACCTCGTGCTAGAATGGACATCCTAGCTTTTATTGTTCAAGCCTTGCGCCAAATAGGACAACAAGCCTCCTTAGCTATGACTCTAGAATCCCGTTCCATCGATGTCTTCTGAGTTTCTGAGACGCGTATACAGGATCAAAGTACAGTCATTCGCTTGACTTCACCTTGCCAAAATAAAGAACCGACCTGGTTCACCGTTCGTGTTTCCGGAGACCCCTCTGCTACTACTCGAGACCTTACTGATGTAGATATGGCACTAAGTTTAAAAGTTGAATTGTCTCTCCTTGACTACATTCCGATAGATGGTCGGTTGTACACTGTCCTCCCACACAGGGCAGTAAAAATTCGGAAGGATAGGGACACGCGCCGTTGCCTCTTTGTTGTGTCTGCCTACGCTCCCACTGATTGCAGCCCAGATGAAGTAAAAGATTAATTGTATAGAAAGCTTTCCGACCTCCTTCGTAAAGCCAAGCGCACTGATGTAGTGATATTAGCTGGTGAATTTAATGCCCAAGTAGTTAGACTAAGCGAAGCCGAAAGGCACCTAGGTGGATCCTATGGTGTCGAGGCTCAACGAACAGATAATGGCGAACGTCTACAACAACTATGTTCGGATAACCGTCTATTTCTAGCAAGCACCAACTTTAAGCATAAGGAGAGACATTAGTTGACATTGCGACTTCCACAACCAACTGAACGCTGGACTCAAATAGACCATATTTCCATCAGCCATCGTTGGAGAGGCTCGACAGAAAACTGTCGCTCACTCTGGAGCACATGTCTAAACTCAGATGATGCTTTAGTACGAACGCGTATTAGTCTATCTCACTGGACGTAAAAGATCCACGGCAATGATCCACCTCAGAGTTCAACTTAATGAAGAAAAAGCCAAGAATTCATTTCAAGAACAACCTGAAAACCAATTAGTCAACTACGTAAGCTGTACCCATCCTGAAGCAGCATGGAATGATATCCAAAACGCTGTTGAAACAGCAGTGATATCTACTGGTAAACTAAACCAAATGGTTAGGAAAAATCAATGGATTTCAGCTGCATCTACTGAATTGATAGATGCTCGGCAACTTATCCCGTTTGGCTCTGAACACAGTGATGAGCGAAGGCAACTTAAACACAAGCTGGTTAAAAACTTACGCAAGGATCGTGAGCAGTAGTGGGTGGCAAAAGCTAAAGAGATGGTAAAGGCAGAGGCAATAGGTAACAGCCGGCAACTGTTCAGACTTATCAAGGAAGCGGGTATCAGAAATTTGACTGTAAGTGAAACTGTCTCAGAAAAAGATGGGACCATTATTCACTGTCAATCCAGAGGATTAGATTGATGGGCAGAACACTAGGGAACAGTTCAACTGGCCCCTGGCCTCACCTCAGTTACCTACCATCCCAGTCAATGCGAATAGCAAATTGCTATCGGTTCCCCAGGTCTTAGTGAGGTCGGAAAGGCTGTAGGCAATCTAAAGCGAGGGAGAGCAGTAGGACCTGATGGACCGACTAATGAGATATTTAAGGATGGTGGTCCAATTTTGGTAGCTAAATTAACTGAAATCTTGGCCAGAGTCTGGAAACTGAACGTAATCCCATCTGACTGGTCGCGATCATTAATCTTCCCAGTCTACAAGAAAGGACAGAAGTCCTCTTGTGGGAATTACCGAGGAATCAGTTTAACGAATATAGTATCCGAAATGTTGACTTCGATAATACTTCGACGTCTGACTAAGGCTCGTGAAGAATAAACTCGAGAAAATCAAGGTGGCTTCAGACTTGGATGTGGTTGTATAGACCAAATATTCACACTTCGGCAGGTTCTAGAACATAAGCACACTTTTAAATGCCCAACAATAGCTGTATTCCTTGAGCTTAAGGCGGCGTTTGACTCTATCGATAGTAAGGTTATGTGGCAATGTCTGTCATTGAAAGGTGATTCGGCACCGAAGTTAGTAGGGAGCAAAGCAGTTGAATGCATTAACCGTCTCACTTATCTTGGTAGCCTCATCAGTCCTGATGGTTTGGTGTTTGCTGAAATCTCGGCTCGTATACATTAGACTCCGCCTGGAGCCCCCACAGGGTTTCTGCCGGTCCCAAGCCCGGATAAAGGAGGGTTGGGCATGGGGTTAGCAACCCCATCCCGTAAAACAACTACCATGCTAAAAAACAGCTTACGAATAACCATTCTAACTCTGCCCTGGAAGTTGGAAGGACTAATATGACGCTTCATGGTGAAAGCCGAGCTCCTTCGGAAGCCATGAGGCCGATGCCTCCCCTTCTGACAACCGGAGCAACACTTAATATACTTGACCGACCTCAAACAGCTGTCCCCTGGGCACTGCGGTCACACTCTCAGGTCATCACGACCTACCCTAATCCAGTTTCTCTTTCAGGTTTCTCAAGAATGACCCTTCCACGGTGTGGGCAACCGGGAAGTGATAACCGCCCTCATACCGCTAATAGCATTTGAGTTCACCTTGTTCATGATCAAACACGTTCTCCCTCTCTGGTCTATACTTGTAACACTTCTCCTACAGTTTCTATGCGCGCCACTTTTACTGGTTACCCGAGTTCCCAAACTATCATACCAGGTCACCTGAAGCCACGCTCTAAACTTCATGTTGGAGCTTTTAATGTGCGTACGCTGTGTCAAATCGGTCAACAGGCTGCCTTAGCTAAAACATTAGACTCTCTTGCAATTGATGTATGCTGTGTCTCCGAAACACGCATACAGGATCCCAGCATGGTCATCCGTTTGACGTCACCTAGTCAATGCAATGGAACTGCACACTTCACTCTTCGTTTATCTGGAGACCCTACAGCTAGCTCACGTGGCCTTGCTGGTGTAGGTATAGCACTAAGCGTACGTGCAGAAGAGGCTCTTCTCGAGTGGATTCCTGTAGACAGTCGTCTATGTGCTGTCCGTCTAAATGGCTCAGTACGAACTCGGAAAGATAGGGACACACGCCGATGCCTTTTTGTCGTCTCTGCTTATGCCCCCACTGATTGCAGCACAGATGAAGTGAAAGACGACTTCTATATGAAGTTCTCTAGCCGCCTTCAGAAAGCTAAGCACTCAGACATAGTAATTATTGCAGGAGATTTTAATGCCCAAGTAGGTAGACTAAATCAGGCTGAAAAGCACCTAGGTGGGTTACTCGGCATCCCAGACCAGAGAACAGACAACGGAGATCGTCTGTTGCAGTTATGTTCAGACTACCGTTTATTCTTAGCTAGCACAAACTTTAAGCATAAGGCGAGACACTGTTTAACGTGGCGACCTCCAACATCTCATCATCATCATCAGCAGCAACGTACAACCGGGCACAAACGCCTGTAGGTTCAAGTTGCCATACCACAATAGCACTACGAGAATATTGAGGTAACGTATAAACAGAATACAAGAGAGAAGAGTAAGTAAAGATGTCCAGAAAATAACAATAGAATTTAAGATCTAGATGAGGTTAAAGAGTGAATACACTTGCGCCACTGTGACCGGTTCTGAGCCATATCACCTAGTGTCTCCAGCCATTTGTTGCGATCATCACGCGGACCCCAACCAGGTAGTCTACATCTACCTACGTGGCTTAGGCCAGTAGTCAAGGACTTCATGGACTGATGCCATGTTTTGGTTTGGCCGCCCCTAACCTTCTTCCATCCTACTTCAGCCCTAGCTAACATGGCGCGACGGGGTAGACGGTGGTCGGGCATGCGTAATACATGTCCTAGCCATCTCAGTCGATGAAGGTTAATGACCTCTTCAACTGATTTACCGTGTTTCCCAAGAACCTTTCGTCTAACCTCACTATTACTAGTCCGGATATTCCATGATATACGAGCGATGTTACGAAGATTCCTATGGTCAAATATCTGGAGACGACGCATATCTTGAGTTTTCATGGCCCACGTCTCGCAGCCATATGTTAAGATGGCGCGGATTGCTGCGCAGTACACCCGGCCTTTCGTTGAGACACGGATATCTCGTCTGCGCCACAAGTGCCGTAGATTGGCAAATGCCAGTCGAGCTTTTTGAATCCGCGCTGAGATTTCGTCAGACACCGACCCACCAGGAGTGATGAGACTTCCGAGATAAGTGAAGCGATCAACGCATTCAATTACTTCACTCCCTATAAATAATTTGGGGGAAGAAGCAGACCAGTCCTGGAGTAACATTTTGCATTTGGGAGGGGAGAAGCGCATCCCAAATATGCCTGGATTGTTACTCAACGTGTTCAAGAGACCCTGAATGCTGTGTGCATCTTCACCAAATATGACTATATCATCTGCATATTCTAAGTCGACAAGAGAGCCTCCTGGAAGGAGACTAATCCCAGAGGACTTAAAAGAAGTGAGAGAGATTTCTACCAGTACGTCTATGATGAAGTTAAATAAAAATGGGGATAAGGGGCAACCCTGACGGACTCCACTTGAGGATGAAGTTTCTCGTGACAATTCGCCATATGCTCTGACTCGACCAGTGGTGACCGAGTAGAGAGCCTTTATAAGGTTAATGTACTTTTGAGGTACGCCTTTTAATGACAAACATTGCCACAAGACTTCACGGTCAACAGAGTCGAACGCTGCTTTTAAGTCAAGAAATACAACTATAGTTGGGCGTTGGTACATATGTCTGTGTTCGAGGACCTGGCGCAGGGTGAATATGTGATCAATGCATCCCCGGCCAGGTCTGAAACCAGCCTGGTTTTCCCGAGTCTGTTGTTCCCTAGTGTTGGTTAAACGTCGGATGATTATAGTGGCTAATATTTTAGATACTATATTAGTCAAACTGATTCCTCTGTGGTTATCACAAGAGGATTTCTGTCCCTTTTTGTAGACTGGAACAATCAGCGATCGAGACCAGTCAGAAGGGATGGAGTTTAGTTCCCAGACTTTGGCTAGTATATCAGTCAATCTGCACGTTAAAACTAGACCACCATCCTTGAAGATATCGGTAGACAACATATCAGGCCCTGCTGCTTTCCCACGTTTCAATTTACTTATGACGTTTTCAACTTCACTGAGAGTTGGGGGACCTGTATCAGTTTTCCATTCGGGTAGCTTGGAGATTGTGGGTAAGCTAAGAGTGGCTGGGGGCCAGTTAAACTGTTCCTGAAAGTGTTCTGCCCATCGTTCTAATCTTCTAGATTGAGAGTAGATCAACGACCCATCTTTTTCGGAGATGATTTCACTAACTGCCGATTTTTTGATACCGGTGTCCTTAATAAGTCGGAATAGCTGTCTACTATTGCCTGCCGCTGCTGATGCTTCTATCGCTTTTGCTTTTGTTGCCCACCACTGTTCATGATCCTTACGCAAACTCTTTGTCAGTCTACGTTTCAGTTGTCGTCGCTCTTCATCATACTCCGAGCCTGCTGGAATGAGTTTTCGAGCCTCCATCAGTTCCCTAGAAGTACTAGAGATCCAATGGTCTTTCATTGGATTGGGGTTAGATGCTGATAGCGCTGCTGCGTATACACCTGCTTTAAAATCATTCCAAGCTACTTCGGAGAAAACCTGTTGGTCATGGGCGACTAAATGCTTAGCCAAACCATTCCTAAATGCAATCTTAGCGTTTTCAGTCTCAAAGTGATATCTAAAGGGTTTGCCTGATGTGACCTTTCTGCAACCAGCAAAACACATAGAGATAAGTGCTCTCACTAGGGCATGGTCAGAGTCTAGACACGTGCCCCAGAAAGAGTGGCAGTCCTCTATACAGACTCTCCAGCAGTAGCTGATGCCGATGTGATCAATTTGTGTCCATCGTTGCGTAGATGTTGGAGGTCGCCAGGTTAAACAGTGTCTCGCCTTATGCTTAAAGTTTGTGCTAGCTAAGAATAGACGGTAGTCTGAACATAACTGCAACAGACGATTTCCGTTGTCTGTTCTCTGGGCTGGGATGCCGAGTAACCCACCTAGGTGCTTTTCAGCCTGATTTAGTCTACCTACTTGGGCATTAAAATCTCCTGCAATAATTACTATGTCTGAGTGCTTAGCTTTCTGAAGGCGGCTAGAGAACTTCATATAGAAGTCGTCTTTCACTTCATCTGTGCTGCAATCAGTGGGGGCATAAGCAGAGACGACAAAAAGGCATCGGCGTGTGTCCCTATCTTTCCGAGTTCGTACTGAGCCATTTAGACGGACAGCACATAGACGACTGTCTACAGGAATCCACTCGAGAAGAGCCTCTTCTGCACGTACGCTTAGTGCTATACCTACACCAGCAAGGCCACGTGAGCTAGCTGTAGGGTCTCCAGATAAACGAAGAGTGAAGTGTGCAGTTCCATTGCATTGACTAGGTGACGTCAAACGGATGACCATGCTGGGATCCTGTATGCGTGTTTCGGAGACACAGCATACATCAATTGCAAGAGAGTCTAATGTTTTAGCTAAGGCAGCCTGTTGACCGATTTGACACAGCCTCCAACATCTACACAACGATGGACACAAATTGATCACATCGGCATCAGCATCAGCTACCGTTGGAGAGGTTGTATAGAGGACTGCCGCTCTTTCTGGGGCACTTGCCTAGACTCTGACCATGCCCTAGTAAGAGCACGTATCTCTATGCGTTTTACTGGTCGCAGAAAGGTTACATCGGGCAATCCCTTTAGATATCACTTTGAAAGTGAGAAGGCGAAGATTGCATTTAGGAATGGTTTGGCTAAGCATTTAGTCGCCCATGACCAACAGGTTTCCCCCGAAGTAGCTTGGAATGATTTTAAAGCAGGTGTATACGCAGCAGCGCTATCAGCATCTAACCCCAATCCAATGAAAGACCATTGGATCTCTAGTACTTCTAGGGAACTGATGGAGGCTCGAAAACTCATTCCAGCAGGCTCGGAGTATGATGTAGAGCGACGACAACTGAAACGTAGACTGACAAAGAGTCTGCGTAAGGATCGTGAACAGTGGTGGGCAACAAAAGCAAAAGCGATAGAAGCATCGGTGGCAGCAGGCAATAGTAGACAGCTGTTCCGACTTATTAAGGACACCGGTATCAAAAATCGGCAGTTAGTGAAATCATCTCCGAAAAAGATGGGTCGTTGATCTACTCTCAATCTAGAAGATTAGAACGCTGGGCAGAACACTTTCAGGAACAGTTTAACTGGCCCCCAGCCACTCTTAGCTTACCCACAATCTCCAAGCTACCCGAATGGAAAACTGATACAGGTCCCCCAACTCTCAGTGAAGTTGAAAACGTCATAAGTAAATTGAAACGTGGGAAAGCAGCAGGGCTTGATATGTTGTCTACCGATATCTTCAAGGATGGTGGTATAGTTTTAATGTGCAGGTTGACTGATATACTAGCCAAAGTCTGGGAACTAAACTCCATCCCTTCTGACTGGTCTCGATCGCTGATTGTTCCAGTCTACAAAAAGGGACAGAAATCCTCTTGTGATAACCACAGAGGAATCAGTTTGACTAATATAGTATCTAAAATATTAGCCACTATAATCATCCGACGTTTAACTAACACTAGGGAACAACAGACTCGGGAAAACCAGGCTGGTTTCAGACCTGGCCGAGGTTGCATTGATCACATATTCACCCTGCGCCAGGTCCTCGAACACAGACATATGTACCAACGCCCAACTATAGTTGTATTTCTTGACTTAAAAGCAGCGTTCGACTCTGTTGACCGTGAAGTCTTGTGGCAATGTTTGTCATTAAAAGGCGTACCTCAAAAGTACATTAACCTTATAAAGGCTCTCTACTCGGTCACCACTGGTCGAGTCAGAGCATATGGCGAATTGTCACGAGAAACTTCATCCTCAAGTGGAGTCCGTCAGGGTTGCCCCTTATCCCCATTTTTATTTAACTTCATCATAGACGTACTGGTAGAAATCTCTCTCACTTCTTTTAAGTCCTCTGGGATTAGTCTCCTTCCAGGAGGCTCTCTTGTCGACTTAGAATATGCAGATGATATAGTCATATTTGGTGAAGATGCACACAGCATTCAGGGTCTCTTGAACACGTTGAGTAACAATCCAGGCATATTTGGGATGCGCTTCTCCCCTCCCAAATGCAAAATGTTACTCCAGGACTGGTCTGCTTCTTCCCCCAAATTATTTATAGGGAGTGAAGTAATTGAATGCGTTGATCGTTTCACTTATCTCGGAAGTCTCATTACCCCTGGTGGGTCGGTGTCTGATGAAATCTCAGCGCGGATCCAGAAAGCCCGATTGGCATTTGCCAATCTACGGCACTTGTGGCACAGACGAGATATCCGTGTCTCAACGAAAGGCCGGGTGTACTGCGCAGCAATCCGCGCCATCTTAACATATGGCTGCGAGACGTGGGCCATGAAAACTCAAGATATGCGTCGTCTCCAGATATTTGACCATAGGAATCTTCGTAACATCGCTCGTATATCATGGAATATCCGGACTAGTAATAGTGAGGTTAGACGAAAGGTTCTTGGGAAACACGGTAAATCAGTTGAAGAGGTCATTAACCTTCATCGACTGAGATGGCTAGGACATGTATTGCGCATGCCCGACCACCGTCTACCCCGTCGCGCCATGTTAGCTAGGGCTGAAGTAGGATGGAAGAAGGTTAGGGGCGGCCAAACCAAAACATGGCATCAGTCCATGAAGTCCTTGACTACTGGTCTAAGCCATGTAGGTAGATGTAGACTACCTGGTTGGGGTCCGCGTGATGATCGCAACAAATGGCTGGAGACACTAGGTGATATGGCTCAGAACCGGTCACAGTGGCGCAAGT
This sequence comes from Schistosoma mekongi, assembly GCA_034768735.1. NCBI lineage: Eukaryota > Metazoa > Platyhelminthes > Trematoda > Strigeidida > Schistosomatidae > Schistosoma > Schistosoma mekongi. The sequence continues at coordinate 33,774,084 of CM068305.1, read as the reverse complement.
GTATTCACTCTTTAACCTCATCTAGATCTTAAATTCTATTGTTATTTTCTGGACATCTTTACTTACTCTTCTCTCTTGTATTCTGTTTATACGTTACCTCAATATTCTCGTAGTGCTATTGTGGTATGGCAACTTGAACCTACAGGCGTTTGTGCCCGGTTCTACGTTGCTGCTGCTGATGATGATGATACATTAGACCCGATTGGCTTTTGCAGTTTGCGTCACTTGTGACGTAGGCGAGACATCCATCTTCCGACCAAAGGACGCGTTTACTGTGCACCAGTTCGGTCCGTTTTACTTTGTGTGATAT
>CM068305.1:33743177-33766227 GCA_034768735.1 Schistosoma mekongi | reverse complement strand
CTTTAGATTGCCTACAGCCTTTCCGACCTCACTAAGACCTGGGGAACCGATAGCAATTTGCTATTCGCATTGACTGGGATGGTAGGTAACTGAGGTGAGGCCAGGGGCCAGTTGAACTGTTCCCTAGTGTTCTGCCCATCAATCTAATCCTCTGGATTGACAGTGAATAATGGTCCCATCTTTTTCTGAGACAGTTTCACTTACAGTCAAATTTCTGATACCCGCTTCCTTGATAAGTCTGAACAGTTGCCGGCTGTTACCTATTGCCTCTGCCTTTACCATCTCTTTAGCTTTTGCCACCCACTACTGCTCACGATCCTTGCGTAAGTTTTTAACCAGCTTGTGTTTAAGTTGCCTTCGCTCATCACTGTGTTCAGAGCCAAACGGGATAAGTTGCCGAGCATCTATCAATTCAGTAGATGCAGCTGAAATCCATTGATTTTTCCTAACCATTTGGTTTAGTTTACCAGTAGATATCACTGCTGTTTCAACAGCGTTTTGGATATCATTCCATGCTGCTTCAGGATGGGTACAGCTTACGTAGTTGACTAATTGGTTTTCAGGTTGTTCTTGAAATGAATTCTTGGCTTTTTCTTCATTAAGTTGAACTCTGAGGTGGATCATTGCCGTGGATCTTTTACGTCCAGTGAGATAGACTAATACGCGTTCGTACTAAAGCATCATCTGAGTTTAGACATGTGCTCCAGAGTGAGCGACAGTTTTCTGTCGAGCCTCTCCAACGATGGCTGATGGAAATATGGTCTATTTGAGTCCAGCGTTCAGTTGGTTGTGGAAGTCGCAATGTCAACTAATGTCTCTCCTTATGCTTAAAGTTGGTGCTTGCTAGAAATAGACGGTTATCCGAACATAGTTGTTGTAGACGTTCGCCATTATCTGTTCGTTGAGCCTCGACACCATAGGATCCACCTAGGTGCCTTTCGGCTTCGCTTAGTTTAACTACTTGGGCATTAAATTCACCAGCTGTCAAACTTATTTGGCCTTAACGAATTCCTCCGGATGCTTTTTGACTTGAGAATTGTAGCGCGGACATTCTAGTGTTTCATTAACGACGTGTTCCAGGGGTGCATGACCATATTCATGTATACGACGACTGCTTGGTAGCAAGCCCAGATGAGGAAATACAAATGAAACATCTAGACACAGTCTTCGGAAGACTGAAACAGTATGGAGTTACCATAAATATACAGAAATGCCAAATTGGAACATTGTCATTGGACTTCTTGGGTCGTACTATTGACGCTAATGGTATGCTGACCCAAAAACACAAGGTGGCGGCTATTCTGGAGTATACCGAACCAACCGCCATAAAAGCAGCTGCAAGCCTTTAATAGCTTAGTAAGCTTCAACAGGCAATTTATACCCACCTGTGAATCTATCATATGAAACTACTGATAGGTCAACTTCATAGAAATTAAAAGGTGGTCACAACGGATGCAGTCAAAGAATGCTTCTACTGTAACTAACGAAACAATAGCCAATAATACATAGCTGACACATTGCAATACTTCAGATACCGTCAGCATCGTTTTTGACGCATATGGCTCAGCCATTAGGGCAGTTCTGTAACAATGTATGTATGTAAGTATAATCAACATAGAACCTGGCACATGTGTGCATCGGTTCAAGCTGCCATACCTGTATGGCACTGCAGGAATAACACCACCACCACTAGTAGAAGTTACTTCCGTAAAATAAAATAATAATAGTAACAAGAAGTGTGAACATATAGAATAAGGTTCAGGAAGCGTATAAAAAGTTATGGAACAATTTAAAGCTCATGATTCAAAGGAGGACAATGAGTGAATACATCTGCGCCATTGTGATCGATTCTTGGCCATGTCACAGTGTTTCTAGCCACTGGTTACGGTAATCGCGAGAACCCCATCCAGGTAGTCTGCAGCTATCGACACGACTCAAATCAGCAGTCAGTGACCTCATTGACTGATGTCATGTTTTGATTTGGTTGCCTTTAACTCTCTTCTATCCGGCTCCTACATTAGCTAACATCGCGCGTCGAGGCAGACGGTGGTTGGGCACACGTGACACATATCCCAACCACCTCAGTCGATGAAGATTCACAACCTCATCGACTAATTTATCACATTTGCCTAACACCCGTCGTCTAACCTCGTTATTACTTACTCGGTGATCCCAGCTAATGTGAGCGATATATTGAAGACATCGGTGCTCAAAAATTAATAACCTTCGAGTTTTGTCTACCCTTAATGGCCACGTCTCATACCTATACAGTAAGACAGAGCGAACCGTTGCGCAGTACACTCTCTCTTTCACTGAGAGATGAATATCTCGTCTACTCCATAGGTGACATAAATTCATCATCATCAGCAACGTAGAACCGAGCACGAACGCCCGTAGGTTCAAGTTGCCATACCACATTAGCACTACGAGATTACTGAGGTAACATATAAACAGAATACAAGAGGGAAAAGTAAAGTAAAGATGTCCAGAAAATAATAATAGAATTCGAGATCTAGATGAGGTTAAAGAGTAAATACACTTGCGCCACTGAGCTCTATATCGCCTAGTGTCTCCAGCCATTTATTGCGATCATCACGCGGACCCCAACCAGGTAATCTACATCTACCTACATGGATTAGACCAGTAGTCAAGGTCTTCATGGACTGATGCTATGTTTTGGTTTGGCCTCCCCTAACCTTCTTCCATCCTAATTCAGCCCTAGCCAACACCGCACGACGGGGTAGACAGTGGTCGGGCATGCTCAATACATGTCCCAGCCATCTCAGTCGATGAAGGTTAATGACCTCTTCAACTGATTTACCGTGTTTCCCAAGAACCATTTGTCTAACCTCACAATTACTAATCCGGTTATTCCATGATATACGAGCGATGTTACGAAGATTCCTATGGTCAAATATCTGGAGTCAACGCATATCTTGAGTTTTCATGGCCCACGTTTCGCAGCCATATGTTAAAATGGCGCGGACTGCTGCGCAGTACACCCGGCCTTTCGTTGAGACACGGATATCTCGTCTGCGCCACAAGTGCCGTAAATTGACAAGTGCCAATCGGGCTTTCTGAATCCGTGCTGAGATTTCGTCAGACACCGACCCACCAGGGGTGATGAGACTTCCGAGATAAGTGAAGCGATCAACGCATTCAATTACTTCACTCCCTATAACTAATTTAGGAGAAGAAGCAGGCCTGTCCTGGAGTAACATTTTGCATTTGGGAGGGGAGAAGCGCATCCCAAATATGCCTGCATTGTTACTCAAGGTGACATAAATTAGAAAACGCAGAACGATGTTTTTGAACACGTACTGATATTTCATCAGAGATTAACCCATTAAGGCTAATCAGACTTCCAAGATAAGTGAAGTGGTCGACGTGCTCAACTACTTCACTCCCTATCTTTAGCTCAGGTGTTGACGAAAACCAGTCCTGGAGGAATAGTTTGCATTTAGAGGGGGAGAAACGCATTCCGGACATGGTTGCATTGGGGTTTATTGCCGATAAAAGATTCTGCATTTTATCACTGCCCTCGCCAAACAAGACTGTCATCAACATATTCTAAGTCAACAAGTAAATCTCCTGGTAGGAAATCAATTCCTGAAAAGTCAGACGATAAAAATGTGGTTTCTAACAGTAAATCGATTATGAAATTAAACAAAAATGGGGATAGTGGGCAGCCTTGACAGATACCACTTGAGGTTGCAGGTTCAGATAAAAGTTCGCCATATGCTCTGACGCGGCTAATAGTGTTTGAGTGAAGAGCCTTCACAAAGTTTATGTACTTCTGGGTTACGCCTCTCAATGGAAGACACTGCCATAGAACTTTCCAGTCTGTAGAGTCAAATGCCGCATTCAGGTCAAGAAAAACCACCACCGTTGGGCCCCGAAAGGTATGTCTATGTTATAAAACTTGACGAATGCTGAATATCTAGTCTATACAACCGCAACCAAGTCGGAAACCAGCCTGGATTCCTCGCGTTTGCGGTTCGCGACAATTACCGAGGAATCAGCTTAACGAATATAGTGTCCAAAATATTAGCTTCAATCATACTTCGACGCCTAACTAAAGCTCGTGAAGAGCAGACTAGAGAGAACCAAGGTGGTTTCAGACCTGGACGTGGCTGCATAGACCACCTATTCACACTTCGGCAGATTCTAGAACATAGACACACTTTTAGACGCCCAACAATAGTTGTAATCCTTGACCTTAAGGCGGCATTTGACTCTATCGATAGTAAGGTTATGTGGCAATGTCTGTCAATGAAAGGCGTACCACAGAAGTACATTAACCTTATACAAGCTCTCTACACTCGAACACCACATGTCGAGTCAGAGCTTATGGCAGATTGTCATCAGAACTGATTACATCGAGTGGTGTTCATCAAGGTTGTCCGCTTTCCCCATTTTTATTTAATTTTATCATTGATATACTTTTAGAGTTGACATTTTCATCGTCTGACTTCGGCGGGGTTGACCTCCTTCCAGGAGATAAACTAGCTGACTTAGAATATGCAGATGATATAGTTCTCTTAGGCGAAGATGCTGATAAAATGCAGAATCTTTTGACTACCTTAAACAAGAATGTAAGGATGTTTGGGATGCGATTCTCTCCACCCAAATGCAAAATGTTACTTCAGGATTGGATTGATTCGACACCGAAGTTAGTGATAGGGAGTGAGGCAGTTGAATGTGCTGACCGCTTCACTTATCTTGGCAGCCTCATCAGTCCTGACGGTCTGGTGTCTGCTGAAGTCTCTGCGCGTATACATAAGGCCCGATTAGCTTTTGGGAATTTGCGTCATCTGTGGCATAGGCGAGACATCCGACTACTGAACAAAGGACGAGTTTACTGCGCAGTAGTTCGGTCCGTCTTACTTTATGGATGCGAAACATGGCCATTAAGGATAGAGGATATTCGTCGGCTCCTGGTATTTGATCATAGATGTCTTCGGAGCATTGCTCGTGTTTTCTGGGACCACCGAGTAAGCAATACGTGGGTTAGGAATAGAGTACTAGGTAGATACGGTAAGTCTATTGGTGAAGTAGTAAATCTTCATCAGCTAAGGTGGTTAGGACATGTGTTACGTATGCCTGACCACCGCCTACCTCGACGAGCAATGCTGTCTGGTGTAGCAGTAGGCTGGAAGAAAGCTAGGGGCGGCCAAACCAAAACATGGCACCAGTCCATGAAGTCATTGACAATTGGGCTGAGCCATGTTAATAGGTGCAGACTACCTGGTTGGGGTCCGCGTGACGCTCGTAATAAATGGTTAGAGACTTTGGGTTATATGGCTCAAAATCGTTGACAATAGCTCAGGTGCATCCATTCCTTGTCTTCCTCCAAATCCTAAGTTTCTGAACTTATCAAAATTTTCTCTTTACTGGATCATATTTTCTTAAATCTTCTCGGTCTCTATTCCCTTCCATGAATACTAACTCTGTTACTACCTTCCCCACTCAGGGATTTGATTCGACAATTTGACCTCTATCTGCTAATTGAGGCATGGCAACTTGAACTGACGAACGCATGTACCAAGTTCTACGTTGCAACTGTCTTTCTGTCTGTCTAGTTGTAAGAATAAGAGTTGTTATGAGTTGAAGGCGAAATTTGACCTCGAACATGATGATCTTGTGTGCTATTAGAGGTATGAGGGCAGTTTTTACCTGCTGGCTGCCCACACCATGGAAGAATATTGCTTCCTGAGGCACCTGGAAAGGAAATCAGGCTGGTGTTGGTCATAGTGTCCTGGAAGCGGGATCGCAGAGCCCAAAGAACAACTACTTGAGGCACGTCACGCACGACCTTGTTAAGGGAAGATTTTTAAGTGTCAACTCCGTTCTTTAAAAAAGGCCTTACCACCAGAGACGGGAATCTGTGGAGTAAGGTGATGTATGGCATTTTGTAGGTCAACATTTTTCTAATACGTTGCCTTCGTGAGAGGGCAGCATCACTGCAGATGCTGGTTATCCGAGGGAAACGCCTTTCTGCTGTCACACCCCACCGCAGTCAGCAATAAACTCTACCCTCAGATCTTAGGTTTCTGCCTTAAGTCTTATCACTCTCCAACAGATCTGCTTCGCACGGTAGGACCTAAAGGAATATGCATTCCAGACAGTATAGCTCAGTTAAGTCATCATGATAGGCAAGCCCGACTAAGGCCACCTCAGGTTCCTTCGACGGGATTGTATTTTGGAATTGCCTATAAAAGAAGGGTGTCCCTAAGGAGTTTATTAACATCCTGAAGGTTCCGTACACAAGCACCTCAGACAGAGTGAGGGTATACAACCACATTTCTCCACTGTTTCAATCCAGCGGTGGGGTTAAGCAGAGTTGCCCAATCTCGCCTTTCCTCTTCAGCTTTGCTATCTAGGAACGGCTCTGAAGGAAGTGCGTGCTAGTGGTGTGGATGATATTGTCTTACTGTACAATAACATACAAGTCATCCAAATCACAATTGATCAGTTGATAAATGGTATCCGTAGGTATGGCATGTATCTTACATTTTCCAAATACAAAGTACTTCTACAAGACTATCGGGAGTCTGTACCTGCTCTCGCTCTGTGAAGTGAACCGTTCGAGATAGTCGGATAATTCATGTCTGAGCAGTTGTGTGTGATAGCAATGGTGCGACAGATGTAATCAGTCTACGTATAATGAAAGCAAGATCGACTTATGCCGAACTGGGCTATCTTTGGTACTGTCATGATGTGGGGGGTCTGACTGCAAAGCGTTGAGTTTACATTGCCTCTGAGAGAGCAATTCTGTTCTACGCTTGTGGAACCTGGTTCGTCTAAACTGGAGGCGTTCGATGTCTGAGCCCTACTCATCGTTGTTGCCAGAGGATTGTTGACATCAAATGGCAACATCCCGCTAGTAATGTTGAAATTCGCCAGTTTGCGTTCAGGGTCAGTGATGACAACGTAATTGATATCACCATCTTGAAACACCGACTTCGGTAGCTTGGTCATGCTTTACGAATGTCATTCCATCGGTTTCTATGTCGTGCATTATTTGCTGACAATGAGACTGGTTGAAAAGAGTATAAAGGTAGCCGGTTGGTGAAAGTGTCGTTGAATGAAAGAAAGATGCGCAGGATTGGTCGTTGTCAGTTCATCCCGACTTCCTAGTTGAGGTCCTAGAGTTGGCACAAATCAGTGACTTCAGACCTTATCAGATATGGCACAATAGAAGCCAGTGGTGATCTCGCTTGTTTTCTATTAAACTCCTCATAACTCTTCAACTATGTACGAGGTAACCCGACAGCTTGTAGATTAGCAATAATAGCGTCCTCATAGAAAATTCTAATCAACCGATCCAATGTGAGCAATTTGAACCAGACGTATCTCACTACCTAGAATCAATTACGTTGATTCTCACTGGCTCTCGAGTTCGCCAGCAAAGTTTAGTTTTAGCGGATGGTGGAATTAGTTCAAATGATAAATAAGATTAAATAAAATCGTGAAAGTATAGTTAAATTTGATGATGAGTTTAATCTTTGTCTTTGACGCAAGTTGATGTGAATGACCGTGTAAGTCTTGGAGGTTCTAGCTGCCTAATTTATTGGTAAGAACAGGAGAAATAAGCAATAATATACTGTAGTTAGGAACTGTAAGACATGTTGAGAGATGCTATGATACTGAACACATGCGAGGTATAATAAGATAAATGTGTCATTCTAGTCTATCCTGTTGTCACTTGAAAAAAGTTAGGAAGTTGGCACCTCTACACAATCAATCGGTCATGCACCCGATTTTTCCACCCACTGATCACGATTATTACACGGTCCCCAACCAACAAGTCTGCATTTACCTACCGTTAAGATTGACGGCCATCGATTTCACGAAATTATTCCTCGTTTTAGTCTGATGTTCCCTAGTATTCACTCTACCTAGAGAACAACATTTTGAGAGCGTGAAGCTCATCCCTAGTATTTCTGTATGTTGCTTATGCCTTTTTAACCTCGCTGATAGCTTTGGGGAGGACTTGAGCCATTTCATAGTTGGGTTATTGGGGATAGGTGGTATCTGAATGGTGGTTGGTGGCCAACTGAACTGCTCTTTAGTGTTCTCCTCATCGATCTAATCTTCTAAACTGAGAGTGGATTATGGATTTGCCCTTTTCCACAATAGTCCCACTTGTAACATTTTCCAATACCAGTTTTATCTATGAATCGGAACGTGTCTGGTTCTGCTTTTCGCCTCAGCCATTGCCGTCGCCTTTGTTTGTGTAGCCATCAACTGCTCACATTCCTTGTGTAGATTTTTTGTTAATCTACATTCGAGTTATCATCGTTTATCATTACCTGAATCTGCGGTTATCAGTGCAGTTGAGGTTTTCGAAATCTAGACTAGAAACTGTTTAACTTTTTTCCGAAAAATTTTATGTTCAAAGCTTTCTGTTTTTTCTTTCATTTATTCAAATACAATCAGTCTGTTGAAAACGATTACTTAATTCTATTCTGATTTTGAACTTTGTACACTCACAAATACAACTGCCTATTATTATTATCATTATTAATATCAGTCGCATAAAACGTATTCTCATTAAGTTGGTATTAATCATGTTGACTAACAAATGTGTGCATACATGATAAGCGCGCAATATATTTCTGACCGTAGCTACTACATTGACGTGGTGGCCGGGTTTGCCAATTGTAATGACCCGACCTAGCTATATTGCCTGGAGCGCATGTTCCTCTAGGTCCTACCATGCCAAGCAGGTCTGTTGGAGAGCGATAAGATTGAAGGCGGCAACCTAAGATCTGACTGCAGAGGAGTGTAACAGTAGTAAGATGTTTCCGTTGAATAAGCAGCGTCTGCAGTGATGCTGCCTTAACGAAAGGTAGGGGTTAGAAAAGGTCGACCCTAAAAATGTCACACCTCACCTTACTCCACGGATTTCCGTCTCCGGCAGTAAGACCTTTGAAATGAGCAGAACTAACACTTCGAAAATTCCCCATAACAAGGTCGTGCGTGACCGGCCTCAAGCAGTTGTCCCTTGAGCTCTGGAGATTGCGCTCCTAGGTCACTAAAGCCAACACTATCCCAGTTTCGATTTCAGGTAACTTAAGAAGTAATATCCTTTTATGGTGTTGGCAGCCAGGAACTGAAAACCACCCTCATACCTCTAGCAGCGCACGAGATCACTTTGTTCGAGGTCAAGTCCCACCCTCAATTCTTAATAGCTCTTATCCCTACGACTAACTCTTTTCGCATAACTTCATCAACTCACGCCCCTATTGTCAATCGTTCAAGTTCACGAAATGCTGCTCCTGGTCTCCTGAAACCTCGTGCTAGAATGGACATCCTAGCTTTTATTGTTCAAGCCTTGCGCCAAATAGGACAACAAGCCTCCTTAGCTATGACTCTAGAATCCCGCTCCATCGATGTCTTCTGAGTTTCTGAGACGCGTATACAGGATCAAAGTACAGTCATTCGCTTGACTTCACCTTGCCAAAATAAAGAACCGACCTGGTTCACCGTTCGTGTTTCCGGAGACCCCTCTGCTACTACTCGAGACCTTACTGATGTAGATATGGCACTAAGTTTAAAAGTTGAATTGTCTCTCCTTGACTACATTCCGATAGATGGTCGGTTGTACACTGTCCTCCCACACAGGGCAGTAAAAATTCGGAAGGATAGGGACACGCGCCGTTGCCTCTTTGTTGTGTCTGCCTACGCTCCCACTGATTGCAGCCCAGATGAAGTAAAAGATTAATTGTATAGAAAGCTTTCCGACCTCCTTCGTAAAGCCAAGCGCACTGATGTAGTGATATTAGCTGGTGAATTTAATGCCCAAGTAGTTAGACTAAGCGAAGCCGAAAGGCACCTAGGTGGATCCTATGGTGTCGAGGCTCAACGAACAGATAATGGCGAACGTCTACAACAACTATGTTCGGATAACCGTCTATTTCTAGCAAGCACCAACTTTAAGCATAAGGAGAGACATTAGTTGACATTGCGACTTCCACAACCAACTGAACGCTGGACTCAAATAGACCATATTTCCATCAGCCATCGTTGGAGAGGCTCGACAGAAAACTGTCGCTCACTCTGGAGCACATGTCTAAACTCAGATGATGCTTTAGTACGAACGCGTATTAGTCTATCTCACTGGACGTAAAAGATCCACGGCAATGATCCACCTCAGAGTTCAACTTAATGAAGAAAAAGCCAAGAATTCATTTCAAGAACAACCTGAAAACCAATTAGTCAACTACGTAAGCTGTACCCATCCTGAAGCAGCATGGAATGATATCCAAAACGCTGTTGAAACAGCAGTGATATCTACTGGTAAACTAAACCAAATGGTTAGGAAAAATCAATGGATTTCAGCTGCATCTACTGAATTGATAGATGCTCGGCAACTTATCCCGTTTGGCTCTGAACACAGTGATGAGCGAAGGCAACTTAAACACAAGCTGGTTAAAAACTTACGCAAGGATCGTGAGCAGTAGTGGGTGGCAAAAGCTAAAGAGATGGTAAAGGCAGAGGCAATAGGTAACAGCCGGCAACTGTTCAGACTTATCAAGGAAGCGGGTATCAGAAATTTGACTGTAAGTGAAACTGTCTCAGAAAAAGATGGGACCATTATTCACTGTCAATCCAGAGGATTAGATTGATGGGCAGAACACTAGGGAACAGTTCAACTGGCCCCTGGCCTCACCTCAGTTACCTACCATCCCAGTCAATGCGAATAGCAAATTGCTATCGGTTCCCCAGGTCTTAGTGAGGTCGGAAAGGCTGTAGGCAATCTAAAGCGAGGGAGAGCAGTAGGACCTGATGGACCGACTAATGAGATATTTAAGGATGGTGGTCCAATTTTGGTAGCTAAATTAACTGAAATCTTGGCCAGAGTCTGGAAACTGAACGTAATCCCATCTGACTGGTCGCGATCATTAATCTTCCCAGTCTACAAGAAAGGACAGAAGTCCTCTTGTGGGAATTACCGAGGAATCAGTTTAACGAATATAGTATCCGAAATGTTGACTTCGATAATACTTCGACGTCTAACTAAGGCTCGTGAAGAATAAACTCGAGAAAATCAAGGTGGCTTCAGACTTGGATGTGGTTGTATAGACCAAATATTCACACTTCGGCAGGTTCTAGAACATAAGCACACTTTTAAATGCCCAACAATAGCTGTATTCCTTGAGCTTAAGGCGGCGTTTGACTCTATCGATAGTAAGGTTATGTGGCAATGTCTGTCAATGAAAGGCGTACCACAGAAGTACATTAACCTTATACAAGCTCTCTACACTCGAACACCACATGTCGAGTCAGAGCTTATGGCAGATTGTCATCAGAACTGATTACATCGAGTGGTGTTCATCAAGGTTGTCCGCTTTCCCCATTTTTATTTAATTTTATCATTGATATACTTTTAGAGTTGACATTTTCATCGTCTGACTTCGGCGGGGTTGACCTCCTTCCAGGAGATAAACTAGCTGACTTAGAATACACAGATGATGTAGTTCTCTTAGGCGAAGATGCTGATAAAATGCAGAATCTTTTGACTACCTTAAACAAGAATGTAAGGATGTTTGGGATGCGATTCTCTCCACCCAAATGCAAAATGTTACTTCAGGATTGGATTGATTCGACACCGAAGTTAGTGATAGGGAGTGAGGCAGTTGAATGTGCTGACCGCTTCACTTATCTTGGCAGCCTCATCAGTCCTGACGGTCTGGTGTCTGCTGAAGTCTCTGCGCGTATACATAAGGCCCGATTAGCTTTTGGGAATTTGCGTCATCTGTGGCATAGGCGAGACATCCGACTACTGAACAAAGAACGCGTCTACTGAACAGCAGCAGTTCGATCCAATCTACTTTATAGATGTAAAACATGGCCATTAAGTAAAGAGGATATTCGTCGGCTCCTGGTATTTGATCATAGATGTCTTCGAAGCATTGCTCGTGTTTTCTGGGACCACCGATTAAGCAATACGCGAGTTAGGAATAGAGTACTAGGTAGATACGGTAAGTCTATTGGTGAAGTAGTAAATCTTCATCAGCTAAGGTGGTTAGGACATGTGTTACACATGCCTGACCACCGCCTACCTCGACGAGCAATGCTGTCTGGTGTAGGAGTAGGCTGGTAGAAAGTTAGTGGTGGTATTTCCTCATCTGGGGTTGCTACCAAGCAGTCGTCGTATACATGAATATGGTCACGCACCCCTGGAACACGTCGTTAATGAAACACTAGAATGTCTGCGCTACAATTCTCAAGTCAAAAGGCATCCGGAGGAATTCGTTAAGGCCAAATAAGTTTGACAGCAGTCACTCCATTCAAGGTGGCTGTTAAATAGTAGATGAGTGGTGACGGGTAACGATCAGGCGTAGTTTGAGCGTTGAGTCGTTGGTAATCACCGAAGGGACGGCAATAATTGCTGTCTTTTTTTCGGAACCATATGTAATGGAGATGACCATGGGCTCCTGGATGGGTGGATTATTCCCAGGTTCACCATATGATCGAATCCATCTTTCGCAATCGCCAATTTTTCGAGTGCGAGTCGGCGTGCATTCGAGTGTACAGGTTGACCTGTAGTCGTGATGTGATGTGTAACATTGCTGGTTACACATGATAAGTTAGACGTTGCCTTATTCAGATCTAAATACTTGACGAGTATTATCTGTAAATAAGGGTTAATTAAATGTTTAAATCGAAGAGCATATAAACTACAACCAGGGGCATTCGTTCCACTAACGTATTGCTTTGTGCTACAATCGGCTAGCCTCATTTGCAAGTCTCAAATGACAGGTTGTTAGGTAGGCGGATCGACCTTGGTTTGACTCTGAAATGTCGTCTAACACAGACATATTTCAGAAGTGCGACATAACAGATGTCACGTTCATTATAACCTTGTTTGGCTTAGGGTAATCGCTTAAGCTTAATAATTCGAATCATATTGATAGTCACCATTGTTTCTTCACGCGTATAAATGCCTAACATTTTTAACCCTTAACTAGGTAATTACATTTGTGAAGATCAATATGGAAAACATATTTTTTGCTTCAGACGAAATATTGGACTTTGACGGCTGGCCTACAAATGAGCCAATAATTGTTTTACTAATGGTTGATATTGATTACCATGTGGGTTTGGTGTTCATATTTAGTATTTCTTTTTGACTTTTTGTGAGCTCTTAATCTGTTTATATGCGCTGATATGTTCTGTAAACCTTTGATTCACTAAAAGGATTTCCGTAATTTTCTACATTAGTATGTATGATAATAAAGTAAGTAACCAAAAGGTTGGGCCAAACAGCATGTTAAAAATTGGGCCAAACGAATGGCTTCCTGACGTTTCCCCAATGTTCTGGTCCAATCCTTACGTTTGGCCCAATGTTCCAGTCATTTGGCTTAATCTCAAATTTCACGTTCAGACAGCTGTCCAAATGTTTCGATCGTTTGGCCCAGCGTTTATATACGAAAAGCCCAATGTCGCTCAATGTTTTGGTTTGTTGGGTATTAACGGAAAGAAATAGAGGTCGGAAATATTATTTAGGAAAAGATTCAATTAAAAAAACTACAAGTTTAGAAACTTAGAATTTGGAGGAAGACAAGGAGTGTATACACCTGCGCCATGGCGAATGATTTGAGCCATGTCACCCAAAGTCTAAACGATTGGTTACAATCATCACGCAAACCCCAATCAGGTAGTCTGCACCTATTAACATGGCTCAGCCCAATTGTCAATGACTTCATGGACTGGTGCCATGTTTTCATTTGGCCACCCTAGCTTTCTTCCAGCCTACTCCCACACTAGACAGCATTGCTCGTCGAGGTAGGCGGTGGTCAGGCATATGTAACACACATATTCTAACCTCTTCAGCTGATGGTTCACTACTTCATCAATAGACTTACCGTGTCTACCTAGTACTCTATTTCTAACCCGCGTATTGCTTAATCGGTAGTCCCAGAACACACGAGCAATGTTTCGAAGACATCTGTGATCGAATACTAGTAACCTACAAATATCCCTTATCCATAGTGGCCATGGTTCATATCCACAAAGTAAAACGGACCGAACTGGTGCACAGTAAACGCGTCCTTTGGTCGGAAGATGGATGTCTCGCCTACGTCACAAGTGACGCAAACTGCAAAAGCCAATCGGGTCTAATGTATCATCATCATCAGCAGCAGCAACGTAGAACCGGGCACAAACGCCTGTAGGTTCAAGTTGCCATACCACAATAGCACTACGAGAATATTGAGGTAACGTATAAACAGAATACAAGAGAGAAGAGTAAGTAAAGATGTCCAGAAAATAACAATAGAATTTAAGATCTAGATGAGGTTAAAGAGTGAATACACTTGCGCCACTGTGACCGGTTCTGAGCCATATCACCTAGTGTCTCCAGCATTTGTTGCGATCATCACGCGGACCCCAACCAGGTAGTCTACATCTACCTACATGGCTTAGACCAGTAGTCAAGGACTTCATGGACTGATGCCATGTTTTGGTTTGGCCGCCCCTAACCTTCTTCCATCCTACTTCAGCCCTAGCTAACATGGCGCGACGGGGTAGACGGTGGTCGGGCATGCGCAATACATGTCCTAGCCATCTCAGTCGATGAAGGTTAATGACCTCTTCAACTGATTTACCGTGTTTCCCAAGAACCTTTCGTCTAACCTCACTATTACTAGTCCGGATATTCCATGATATACGAGCGATGTTACGAAGATTCCTATGGTCAAATATCTGGAGACGACGCATATCTTGAGTTTTCATGGCCCACGTCTCGCAGCCATATGTTAAGATGGCGCGGATTGCTGCGCAGTACACCCGGCCTTTCGTTGAGACACGGATATCTCGTCTGTGCCACAAGTGCCGTAGATTGGCAAATGCCAATCGGGCTTTCTGGATCCGCGCTGAGATTTCATCAGACACCGACCCACCAGGGGTAATGAGACTTCCGAGATAAGTGAAACGATCAACGCATTCAATTACTTCACTCCCTATAAATAATTTGGGGGAAGAAGCAGACCAGTCCTGGAGTAACATTTTGCATTTGGGAGGGAGAAGCGCATCCCAAATATGCCTGGATTGTTACTCAACGTGTTCAAGAGACCCTGAATGCTGTGTGCATCTTCACCAAATATGACTATATCATCTGCATATTCTAAGTCGACAAGAGAGCCTCCTGGAAGGAGACTAATCCCAGAGGACTTAAAAGAAGTGAGAGAGATTTCTACCAGTACGTCTATGATGAAGTTAAATAAAAATGGGGATAAGGGGCAACCCTGACGGACTCCACTTGAGGATGAAGTTTCTCGTGACAATTCGCCATATGCTCTGACTCGACCAGTGGTGACCGAGTAGAGAGCCTTTATAAGGTTAATGTACTTTTGAGGTACGCCTTTTAATGACAAACATTGCCACAAGACTTCACGGTCAACAGAGTCGAACGCTGCTTTTAAGTCAAGAAATACAACTATAGTTGGGCGTTGGTACATATGTCTGTGTTCGAGGACCTGGCGCAGGGTGAATATGTGATCAATGCAACCTCGGCCAGGTCTGAAACCAGCCTGGTTTTCCCGAGTCTGTTGTTCCCTAGTGTTAGTTAAACGTCGGATGATTATAGTGGCTAATATTTTAGATACTATATTAGTCAAACTGATTCCTCTGTGGTTATCACAAGAGGATTTCTGTCCCTTTTTGTAGACTGGAACAATCAGCGATCGAGACCAGTCAGAAGGGATGGAGTTTAGTTCCCAGACTTTGGCTAGTATATCAGTCAACCTGCACATTAAAACTATACCACCATCCTTGAAGATATCGGTAGACAACATATCAAGCCCTGCTGCTTTCCCACGTTTCAATTTACTTATGACGTTTTCAACTTCACTGAGAGTTGGGGGACCTGTATCAGTTTTCCATTCGGGTAGCTTGGAGATTGTGGGTAAGCTAAGAGTGGCTGGGGGCCAGTTAAACTGTTCCTGAAAGTGTTCTGCCCAGCGTTCTAATCTTCTAGATTGAGAGTAGATCAACGACCCATCTTTTCGGAGATGATTTCACTAACTGCCGATTTTTTGATACCGGTGTCCTTAATAAGTCGGAACAGCTGTCTACTATTGCCTGCTGCCACCGATGCTTCTATCGCTTTTGCTTTTGTTGCCCACCACTGTTCACGATCCTTACGCAGACTCTTTGTCAGTCTACGTTTCAGTTGTCGTCGCTCTACATCATACTCCGAGCCTGCTGGAATGAGTTTCGAGCCTCCATCAGTTCCCTAGAAGTACTAGAGATCCAATGGTCTTTCATTGGATTGGGGTTAGATGCTGATAGCGCTGCTGCGTATACACCTGCTTTAAAATCATTCCAAGCTACTTCGGGGGAAACCTGTTGGTCATGGGCGACTAAATGCTTAGCCAAACCATTCCTAAATGCAATCTTCGCCTTCTCACTTTCAAAGTGATATCTAAAGGGATTGCCCGATGTAACCTTTCTGCGACCAGTAAAACGCATAGAGATACGTGCTCTTACTAGGGCATGGTCAGAGTCTAGGCAGTGCCCCAGAAAGAGCGGCAGTCCTCTATACAACCTCTCCAACGGTAGCTGATGCTGATGCCGATGTGATCAATTTGTGTCCATCGTTGTGTAGATGTTGGAGGCTGTGTCAAATCGGTCAACAGGCTGCCTTAGCTAAAACATTAGACTCTCTTGCAATTGATGTATGCTGTGTCTCCGAAACACGCATACAGGATCCCAGCATGGTCATCCGTTTGACGTCACCTAGTCAATGCAATGGAACTGCACACTTCACTCTTCGTTTATCTGGAGACCCTACAGCTAGCTCACGTGGCCTTGCTGGTGTAGGTATAGCACTAAGCGTACGTGCAGAAGAGGCTCTTCTCGAGTGGATTCCTGTAGACAGTCGTCTATGTGCTGTCCGTCTAAATGGCTCAGTACGAACTCGGAAAGATAGGGACACACGCCGATGCCTTTTTGTCGTCTCTGCTTATGCCCCACTGATTGCAGCACAGATGAAGTGAAAGACGACTTCTATATGAAGTTCTCTAGCCGCCTTCAGAAAGCTAAGCACTCAGACATAGTAATTATTGCAGGAGATTTTAATGCACAAGTAGGTAGACCTAAATCAGGATGAAAAAAGCACCTAGGTGAGGTACTCGGCATCCCAGCCAGGACAGAAACGGAAAGTCTGTGCAGTTATGTTCAGATAACGCTATCTTAGCTAGCAACAAACTTAAGATAAGGCGAGACACCTGGTAAGCTGGCGACCTCCAACATCTACGCAACGAGGACACAAATTGATCACATCGGCATCGCTACTGCTGGAGAGTATGTATGAGGTCCAAACAGCATGTAAAAATTGGGGCAAACGGAATGGCTTCCTGACGTTTTCCCCAATTTTCTGTCCTCCTTACTTTTGGCCCATGTTCCAGTCATTTGCTTAATCTCCAATTTCACGTTCAGACAGCTGTCCAAATGTTTCGATCGTTTGGCCCAGCGTTTATAATAACCAAAAGCCCCATGTCTCTCCCAATGTTTTTTGGTTTGTTGGGTATTACTGAAAGACATGAGGTGAAATATTAGGTCGGAAAAGATGTAATTAAAAAACTACAAGTTAGAAACTTAGAATTTGGAAGTAAGACAAGGATGATACACCTGCGCCATTGCGAATGATTTGAGCCATGTCACCCAAATCTAAACGTTGGTTAACAATCTCACGAAACCCCAACAGGTATTCTGCACCTATTACATGGCTCAGACCCAATTTGTCAATGAGCTTCATGGGACTGGGTGCCCATCGTTTTCATTTGGCCACCCTAGCTTTCTTCCAGCCTACTCCCACACGACAGCATTGCTCGTCGAGGTAGGCGGTGGTCCAGGCATATAACACACATTCTCAGCCTCTCAGCGATGTTTTCACTACTTTCATCAATGACTTACCGTGTCTACCTAGTACCTAGTTCTAGAACCCTCGTATTGCTCATTCGGGTGTCCCAGAACACCGAGATGTTTCGAAGACATCTGTGATTCGAATACTAGTAACCTACAACTATCCTTATCGAGTGCCATGGTTCTTCCACAAAGTAAAACGCACCGAACTGGTGCACAGTAAACGCGTCCTTTGTCGTAAGATGGATGTCTCGCCTACGTCACAAGTGACGCAAACTGCAAAAAGCCAATCGGGTCTTCATGTTCATCTCATCAGCCGCAGCACCGTAGAACCGGCCAAACGCCTGTAGTTTTCAAGTTGCCATCCACCATATCACAGACGAGACTATTGAGGGTAAGTATAGCACCGATACAAGAGAGAAATTACAGTAAGATGGCAGAAAATAACAATAGAATTTTAATATCTAGAGGACGTTAAAGGTGATACACTTGCGGTGCGCCACTGTGACCGGTTTTCTGGAGCCATATCCCTAGTGTCTCCAGCCATTTGTTGCGATCATCACGCGGTACCCCAACACCGTTATCTCATCTACCTACCTGTCTTTAGACCAGTGTCAAGGACTCATGGACTGATGCCATGTTTTGGTTTGGCCGCCCCAACCTTCTTCCAGCCTACTTCGCCCTAGCGTACATGGCGCGCCGGGGTAGACGGTGGTCGGGCAAGCGCAATACCTGTCCTAGCCATCTCAGTCGATGAGTGTGGTGTGACCTCTTCAACTGATTTACCGTGGTTTCCCAAGAAACTTTCGTCTCCTCACTATACTAGTCCGATATTCCATGATATTACGAGCGATGTTGAGATTCCTATGGTCCATATCTGGAGACGACGACAATCTTGAGTTTTTCCCTGGCCCACTCGCGCAGCCATATTGTTTTAAGATGGCCGCGGATTGCTGCGCATTACACCCGCCTTTCGTTTGTAGACACGATAACTCGTCTGTGCCACAAGTGCCGTAGATTGGCAAATTCCAATCGGTCTTTCTGGATCCGCGCTGAGATTTCATCAGAGCACCGCCCCCCCAGTGGTAAATGAGACTTTCCGAGATAAGTGAAACGATCACGCATTCATTACTTCACTCCCATAAATAATTTGGGGGAAGAAGCAACGCGTCCTTGAGTAACATTTTTCATTTGGGGAGGGGAGAAGCGCACCCAAATATGCCTGATTGATACTCAACGTGTTCACGAGACCCTGATTCTGTGGGGCATCTTCAACCCAATATGACTATATCCTCTGCCTATTCTAAGTCGACAGAAGCCTCCTGGAAGGATACTAATCCCAGAGGACTTAAAGAGTGAGAGAGATTTCTACCGTACTGCTATGATGACTTTATTTAATAAAAATGTGATACGGGGTCAACCCTGACGGACTCCACGTGATGAAGGAGTTTCTTCTCGTGACCACTTCGCCATTGCTCGACCTCGCCCATTGGTGAACCGAGTAGAGAGCTTTATAAGGTTAATGTACTTTGAGGTACGCCTTTTAATGACAAACATTGCACAAGACTCCACGGTCAAAGATTCGACGCTGCTTTTTAAGTCAAGAAATACAACTATAGTTGGTCGTGGTACATCTGTCTGGTTCGAGGCCTGGCTCAGGGTGAAATATGTGATCAATGCACCTCGGCCCTTTCTTAAACCAGCCTGGTTTTCCCGAGTCTGTTGTGCCTAGTTTGTTAAGACGGCGGCCGATTATAGGGGCTAATTATGTTCGATACTATATTATTCAAACTGATTCCTGTGGTTTATCACAGAGGATTTCTGTCCTTTTTGTAGACTGGAAACAATCCAGCGATCGAGACCCAGTCAAATGTATGGAGTTTAGTTCCAGACTTGGCTAGTATAATCAGATCAACCTGCACATTAAAAACTATAACCCCCCATCCTTGAATATCGTAGAACACATATCAAACCCCTGCTGCTTTTCCCACGTTTTCAATTTACGTATGACGTTTTCAACTTCACTGGAGTTGTGGGACCTGTACGAGTTTTCCTTCTGGGTAGCTTGGAGATTGTGGGTAAGCTAAGAAGTGGCTGGGGGCCCAGTTAAACTGTTTCCTGAAAGTGTTCTTCCCAGCGTTCCTAGAGAATCTTCTAGTTAGAGTAATCAACGACCCCATCGTTTTTCGGGGGGGGGGGAGCTATATTTCCACTAACTGGGGCCGACTTGTGGGGGGGGGGTGTGTGATACCGTTCCTTAATAATGTCGGCACAGCTGTCTACTTATTGCCCTGCTGCCACCGATGCTTCTATCGCTTTGCTTTTGGGGTTGCCCACCACTGTTCACTATCCTTTACTCAACTCTTTCATCTACGTTTCAGTTGGCCGTCGGCTCTACATCATACTCCGAGCCCTGCTGAATGAGTTTTTCGAGCCTCCCTCAGTTCCCTAGAATACTAAGGATCCAATGTTCCTTCATTGGATTGGGGTTTAGATGCTGATAGCGCTGGGTCGTAACACCTGCTTTACAATCATTCCAAGCTACTTCGGGGTAACCCTGTTGGTCATGGGCGGCTAAATGCTTACCAAACCATTCCTAACTGCAATCTTCGCCTTCTCCTGTCAAAGTGAATCTAAAGGTATTTGCCCTATGTAACTTCTGCGCCAGTTAAAACGCTAGAGATACGTGTCTTACTAGGGCATGGTCAAGTCCTAGGCAATGCCCCGTAAGAAAGAGCGGCAGTCCCTATACACCTCTCCAACGTACTGATGCTGATGCCCCCCGATGTGAATCAATTTGTGTCCTCGTTGTGTAGATGTTGGAGGCTGTGTCAAATCGGTCAACAGGCTGCCTTAGCTACAACATTAGACTCTCTTGCAATTGATGGTATGCTGTGTCTCCGAACACGCATACAGGATCCCAGCTGTCATCCCTTTGACGTCACCTAGTTTCATGCATGGACCTGCACACTTTCACTCTTCGTTATCTGGAGGAGCCCTACGCTAGCCTCACTGCCTTGCTGGTGTAGGTCATAGCCTAAGCGTACGTGCAGAAGATTTCTCTTTCTCGGTGGATTCCTGTAGACAGTCGTCCTATGTGCTGTCCGTCTAAATGGCTCAGTACGAACTCGTCAAGAGATGGACACACGCCGATGCCCTTTTTTGTCGTCTCTGCTTATGCCCCCACTGATTGCAGGCCCCAAACAGATGAAGTGCAGACTACTTCCTATATGAAGTTCTCTAGCCGCCTTCAGAAGCTAAGCACTCAGACATAGTAATTATTGACAGGAGATTTTAATGCCCAAGTAGGTAGCGACTAAATCAGCTGAAAAGCACCTAGGTGGGTTTACTCGGAAATCCCAGCCAGAGAACAGACAACGGCATCGGTGTTGCAGTTATGTTCAGACTACGTCTATTCTTAGCTAGCACAAATTTAAGCATAAGGCGAGGACACGGTTGAACCGGGCGACCTCCAACATCTAAGCAACGATGGACACAAATGATCACATCGGCATCAGATATGGCTGGGAGTATGTATGAGGACTGCATCTTTCTGGGGCACGTGTCTAGACTCTGACCATGCATAGTGAGAGCATTAACTCTATGTGTTTTGCGGTTGCAGAAAAGGTCAATCAGGCAAACCCTTTAGATATCACTTTGAGACTGAAAACGCTAAGATGGCCATTTAGGAATGGTTTGCTAAGATTTAGCGCCATGACAAACAGGTTTCTCCGAAGTAGCTTGGAATGATTTTAAAGCAGGGTATACGCAGCCAGCGCTATCGCATCTAACCCCCATACAATGACAGGACCATTGGATCTCTAGTACTGCTAGGGAACTGATGGAGGCTCGAAAACTCATTCCAGCAGGCTCGGAAGTATGATGGTTGAAGAAGGAGCGACGACAACTGCTGAACCACGGAGTATGCCAAACTAGAGTTTGCGTAAGGATCACTGAACAGTGGTGGGCAACAAAAAGCCAAAGCGATAGAAGCTTCGCAGCGGCAGGCATAGTAGGACAGATATTCAGACGTATTACGGACACCGGTATCAAAAAAATGGAACAGTTAGTGAAATCATCGCCGAAAAAAGACTGGGGTCGTTGCATCTACTTCAATCTAGAGATTAGAACGATGGGCAGAACACTTTCAGAACAGTTTAACTGGCACACAGCACTCTTAGCTTACCCACAATTCCCAAGCTACCCGAATGGAAAACTGATACAGAGTTCCCCCAACCTCTCAGTGAACGTGAAAACGTCAATAAGACACGTTGGAAAAGAGAAAAAACTGCTTCTTGGGAAAGACAGCAGGGCCTGATATGTGTTACCTGATTCTTCAAGGGCATGGTGGTTAGTTTTAACGGGCAGAATTGGCTGATATACTAGCAAAGTCTGGGAACTAAACTCCATCCTTTGACGGGTCTCGATCGTGATTGTGCTACAGTTACAAAAAGGGACAGGAAATCCTCTTGGGATAAACCACAGAGGAATCAGTTTGACTTAATATATATCTAAAATATTAGGCATATAATCATCCGAGTTTAACCAAACAGGGAACACAAAACTCGGGGAAAACCAGGCGGGTTTCAGACCTGGCGGGGATGCATTGATCACTTATTCACCCTGCGACAGGTCCTCGAACACAGACATATGTACCAACGGCCCAACTATGTTGATTTCTTGACTTAAGCAGCGTTCGACTCTGTTGACCGTGAAGTCTTGTTTCTGGCAAGGTTGTCATTAAAAGGCGACCTCAAAAGTACATAACCTTTAAAGGGCTCTCTCCTCGGTCACCCTGGTAGAGGCAGAGAAATATGGGAATGTCACGAGAAACTTCAATCCTCAGTGGAGGCCGTCAGGGTTGCCCCTTATCCCCATTTTTGATTTAACTATCATGACGTACTGGTAGGAAAAGAAACTCTCCACTTCTTTTAAGTCCTGGGAGTAGTCTCCATTCCAGGAGGATCTCTTGTCGACTTAGAATATGCAGATGATAAGTAATATGTGGTGAAAAGAGCACCACAGCAGTCAGGGTCTCTTGAACACGTTGAGTAAGACAATACGGCATATTTGGGAATGCGCTCTCCCCTCCCAAATTGCCAAAATGTTACTCCAGGACTGCCTGCTTCTTCCCCCCAAATTATTTATAGGGATGAAGTAATTGAATGCGTTG
>CM068305.1:33681340-33743077 GCA_034768735.1 Schistosoma mekongi | reverse complement strand
CCTTGGACAGAGGTTTTTTATTATAAGGGGATTCTTCAGTGGTGCGAAATCATGAACCCACAAGAGGTCGAACTACAAACTTTTAGTGCTTTGCGGTCAAACGACTAACTCGTCAGCCACTTGGACACTAGTTTTCAGTAGTAGGTTGCCTGCTTCGATAAATTCCTGACACAACCAGAAGATCATGGATTGGGCCTAAACTACTTGAATTCTTCTTTTGTTTGCACCATACCATCCACATTCTTCCTAGAACTTCAAGAGTATATTGGATTAGAAATAGTCACTAGTGATCTGATTGCTTGTTAAGTTAACGTGGTTATCAGAAATTAGGTTCCATTCCGTTTTTGCACTGCTTAGAATCCCAGACTAGGATGGACATGTACTTAGCTTACGGTGATTTTAGATATGTACCATTAGTGGTTGTCGATTATTCATGGTCTTGAAGTCTTATTTCTAATTTAAGATGGTTAGCAGATTCTTTACACAATAGTCCACTTTGTAAACAACTGACATGTTTTATCCCATCAGATATAAACCACCCTTTCGTTCACGCTTTTTCCCTTGTATATATTCTAACATAACGAGACTCAGCTACATTATAATTCATACATACAAAGAAAAGTATAGAAATTACATTTCCTTATATAGCACACGTTTTGTGCAATTAGAGAGTTTTGATGGCTAACTAGATTAGAAATATGTAGTCTTAAAAATGCAGGTTGTCAATAATTGTAAAGATTCTTATTCATTTCCTGTAAAACTTTCATCTGAGTTTTCATATACAAAAGCTTTTCTTACTTTGTTTTTTACCTTTTTTGGGATGTATGTAAGGAAAAAAGAATAACTTGTTGAAATGCTATGCGCCCCACATCTCATTTTTTTATTTACTATACAATATGGAATATTATTACTGATATCAATGTTTATATTAAATATATAACCAACAATTTGTGCAAAACTAGATTAAAAAAACAAAATTATACCAATTATTATCTTTGGGAAATGGTACATCTTATTGATAAAATTATTCAGTGTGATTACTAAAGTATATATTGTTACTATCGATTACAAATTGTATGTGATTAGCTTGGCTATTAGGGTCTAAACAAAACGATATGCATAAATTACATCAAGGTTTTAATGCACCTTATGGATATATTTGCTTCAATTTTTTCCAACACCAAAAGATGTTCCATCGATATTTAGCTCACATTACCGCCTGTAATTTTCCTTTTGTTAATAATTATGCAACTGTAGATTCTGCATTACAACACCCCTAAACATTTTGCATTATGTAAGCAGACGAATATATTTTAAAGAATAATTATACAATAGCGCCAATCAGAATCAGGAAAATAAATAATTTCTTAATTGGGTGTTGTGGAGACTGTTAAATGTTAATTTAACATCACGAATTGGCGTGATTTAGACAAACATTGACAACCCGGAAGCAAGAGATCCCTCTGCAGTGAGCATCAACGACCTCACCGAGAATCCATCCAGGACCTTCTGGCTCCGCAGCGAACGCCTTACGATTAGGTCACTGAGCCGGCTTCCAACGGTTGGTATTTCTAACTCAGTCAATCCGCGATATATTTGAGCGACACAGTCCATTGCCATCCGTGGGTAATTGCGGCACAACCAACACAGTCATGTCTTTTCGTTTTTATTTGAGGTTATATAAACAAACTTGTAAAAATGCCTCAGAACGTTTCCAATTTGTAGGATAACTTTTGCCACCATAGAGTGGAAATGTAATGCGTAGCACGTTAATTAATAAGTATTTTTTTCTTCCAGTTTATAGAATTAATGTAATAACTACTAACGATTGACTGAGTAATATGCATGTTGTTTTTATAAGAATGCTAAAATATTTCACGGTTTTGGCCCACTCCTATTACTATCACTAGTTCAAACCTTGCTCCGCTAGCTGTAAAACGCTTTTGTTAATAAAGTTCTCGTAAACGATTAGGAAATTTTTATAAAACTATTTAGGTCAAACAGAAACCATTTCTTTCTCGCGTCAATGAAGCTGTAGCAACATTTCTACAATATTAAGGTAGATTGGAAAACTAAAATGCTTCCTGGAACTCCTTTAATTATCCAGGTTTCGTTATTTCTGTAATCAATTACTCTCCGATTATGCAGGTTTTTCTAATTGTGTAGGGATTGTCTTTAAAATCTAACGGTCATATTGACTTACATCAGAAATTAGCCTTATGTATAATTGTATCTTTATTAATTTTTTATATTAGTGACAATGAGGTTCTTTCTTTCATCACTGATTTCAAGTATGTATTATGTCAAAATATTTGGCTAGGTAGGAAAAATAGATCAGAGTGCAGTGTAGGAGCGAGGAACGTAGTACTTAGATGACTGCGCAAAATTTCCCAAAGAGCCAACATAAAAAGCACTATCGCGATCAAGGTTGCTACCAATTCAAACTGGAAATGCATACAATAGACACTACATCAAAGCTACAGCTAGTTGTCAGGCTAAAAATTTTGAATTTTACTTTAAATTAGGATTTACTGTTAGGAATATGATCTTGTGTTAATAAATAGAATTCTTAGTAAGAATTAGCGCTTTCTATATTATGCCTATCTCACGGAAACCTTGAGTAAAGCAAGATTTATAGTTATAACCACATGGTTGGAACCATCGTGATATCCGTACATATATAGATAAATCTTTACTTCTTATTAATGGTTTATATGCAGTTTTGAGACTGATTCGTTCGGATCAGATATAACAGAAATAAATGTAAAGGACAAATAAGTGTGTAATTATGCTTGCCAAACCAGACATCATTTTAGTTAAATAAGTGAATTTTATTTTCGTCGTTCGTGTGACTTAACGGCGAAAACACCACAACAAAACTGTTATTTATTTATTTACCATGTGAAAAATATATACCTTCCTAAAATATAATTGCTTTTTTTCCCCGATAAATGATGTCTTGTGATTGGTTTAAAGTCGTTAATGGATCGAGACGATGATTTACCCATTTGTAAACTGAGCTCGGACAATCTCAAGTATGGCGTTTGCTGGTTCCTATTCCGTACTATAGCCAAAAATTGTTCTTTAGAAATTCTCATTCGGAGACCTAGCTTACTCGTAGCAAACAGTAATTTTCATTCCTTTTTGTTGGCGTACTCTCTGAAGGGGATATGTGGTTTAATATTTCGTTGCAAAATATTACTTCATAAAGTCAGGATTTTTCAGGTTCTGCTCGTGATTGTTAGTTTTTGTAATCCAGATAGATGGACTACTAAAAGAACATAAATTGAATATGAAGTGTGCTTTGGTTTTCCAGTTCTATATATCAACGTGGTGAATAAGTTTTCCTTATTACCTTACTTCTATAAACGAGTGTTCACATTAAAGTAATAACAGATATCTCTGCATTATCACAGTATTTTAAAAATTGTATTTTATAGCAGAAAGCGCAGCTTGAACGTTTGCAGCAAACTCTATTATATGAACAAAATCAAGTTCAAAGTCTAAGTAGTCAATTGTGTAACAAACAATTTGAATTTAATAAAGCTAAATTAAACTGGTTGCAGAAAGAAAATCGGCTTAAGGTGAGTGAAGAAAATACTAAATTTCCGGAACCATATTCCGGCTCTAACTATAGTAATGCTTCATACTTGAATGTTATTTATTTTTTAATTTTTCATACGAGTTAACAGTTTATCAAAGTAAACAAGAGTTTATTAGTTGAACGTTAGTTTGTGTTTATATTAATATGTAAATGTGGGTATATTAACTATCTAATTACTATTCTCCTTGTTGCTATGACATCAAATAATTAGTTACTTTAATCTTTTTTATAAAAGTTGATGTTTATGATGAAATAGTGTAATGAGTTTTAGACGTATCGATAATTTGCGTAGTTTTTTGCATATATGAAAAGAATCAGTCAATAGAATCAATTCACCTTTTTAACGTGGTTTAAACTTTAATCAAATTCATGTAAAATTAAATTATGATAATAAAAATTGAACTACAAGACTTTGATTTTAAAACCTAATACTAGCATTCAATCAGTCAATCAATCAATCAGTGCCTGTTACCCCATGTGGAGCATAGGCCGCCGACCCGCATTCTCCAACCAGGCTTTGCTTTCCAGTACTTCCTAAGTGCTGTCTGTTTCCAACTCCCGACACAATGTGTTCTTGAGTCTTCCTCTTTTCCTTTGGCCTTCAGGATTCCAAGTTAGTGCTTGTCTTGTGATACAGTATAATGATTTCCTCAATGTATGACTTATCCACCTCCACCATCTTTCCTTAATTTCTTCGTCGGTTGGAAGTTGGTTTGTTCTCTGCTAAAGAATGTTGTTGTTGATGGTATCTGGCCAATGGATCCGACGTGTCTTGAGCAGACAGTTGTTTATAAATATTTTTATCTTTTGGATGATGCTCTTCGTAGTTCTCAGTACAAGTTTCAGCTCCATACAAGAGGACTGTTTTCACATTTGTATTGAAAACTTTGACTTTAATACTCTCATTGGTAATATTATTATGATCCGGTTCATCACTGTGTAGTGACCAACTGGTTGTTCGTTAACTTTTTTACCGACCATATTATAATGCGGTCACTATTTTAAATTACTCGACATTACTGGCAGTATGTAGAAATGTAAGTTGATTTGAGTTTAGTTGGTAGGAAACCTTGCCGACAACAGTAGTTGTATTTCCAAGTTATTGAAGTCAGACAAATTGACTCCGTCTCGAGTCTTGACGGTAATATCAGCTTTGTGTTGTGTGTGAAAAGGGTGAGTAATTATATATATATATATATATATATATATATATATATATATATATAGGTGCAATAACCTAGAAATGCAACTATTGTTGTCGTCAGGGTTTCCTACCAACTATCCACAATAGAACGAAATAGCTGTCCAGTGCTCCCTTGTTGTGAATGCTACCCTGCCAACATCAATCTTTGATATATTCAATCAAATAAAATAACCAATCTCCACAAAAATAACCATCCCAATTGAACTATAATAATGAGCTCATTAGTGACTAACTCCAGGATGTTCCTGAAGCTCTAGTGAGAAGTCGTGACTGGTGGAGTTCAGACTTGTCGGGGGTGAGACAGTTATCACCTATGACAATGGATGATCGTCGCGGCTATATATATCACAAATTGATGGAAGTGGGAATTCTACCATTGGATGCCGACCTAGTGGTGCAGATGGTTAGGCGTTCGCGTCAACCTGAAGCCCCTGGTGCGGAATCGTGGGTGCTCACTGCTGAAGAGCTCCACATTAGGACGAAACAGCTGTCCAGTGCTCCCTGGTTTTCAATAGTACTCTGCCAACATCAATCTGTGATATATCCAATCACATAAAATAACCAATCTCCACAAAAATAACCATCCCAATTGAAGTATAGTAATAATCTTGTTTTATATTATAGGCATATGCTTTTATTCTTAACTTGTGGTTACTACTCAATTTTTGGGATAAGTAGTATATTAGCAATAGGAATTATATAATTACCAATCAATTTAGTTGAATGTTCTAAAGAGAAAAGTGATTTTCGGTTACGGTATAGCATATGGGCTGGTTTGATCGATTCTTAAACTGTCCGTTATGAATAATCATTAAAACCAATTAGCGACTACCTAGTAAGCTCGAATTTAATCAAAGTTACTTACGGTAATTTTACCAGGAAGTATAGAACAATAAGACAAAGCCCAGTTTTACTATCACGGGGTAAAAGTTATAGTGCATAACATATCAAATATTAAATTCTTGCTTAATAAATGGTATGTAACACACAAATCGACACTGTACAAAAACCAAAACTTTTAACCTCAGCCAACTTTAAATACGGTCCTACACTGTCTTTAACCTCAACCGGAATGTAACCATAGGCCAGAAATCGGAACAGAATTTTTACTTAACCAAATGGAGTATGCAATTTTAACGAGTTTATTACCTGAAGTAAACTATCATTTGCAATTTTCTGTGTTCCCATTTATAGGTCATTGATAAGTGATAAAACAATCGACCTAGGTCAATCAATATACATGTATATTTTTAATCTTATTGTTCTGGTTATTTTAATATCGCTTGATTTTTATTTTATTTGTGACGTTTCAAAATGTAGTGGTATAGACCAGTATGCCTTTTTCATGAAATGCTAAGTATAACTTTGTTTCTGGGCTGAATTTTTGGTAAGATTACGTAAAATGAATGAATGATATATGATAGTCAGAAGCTTTGTAAATTATATTTCATTGAATTTTTAATTTATTGATGGTGATTGTAGAATTCCCTCAAATAAGGGACCATTCTATTTCAACTTCATGATGCAAAATCAAATTTGCTCACACTCAGTAGTGTATATATTTTTTGTTCAAATTAATCACAGTTGCGTTATTTCGTTTACTACTCATATGATATGATTTATTACTACAAAGTATATTAGAATTATGAGTTTAATTGTAGACATTTTATTTATCAAATACTGGGCCTTTTACTAAACGTTTCGACTGGGTTAATATCAAAACTTTGGTATTTGTAATAATGGTCCTTATAAGATCTTCTGAATAATGTGTAAGTTAGCTTGAATTGTGAGAAAACAATGGAAAAATGACCATAATCTTTACTTTCTAATAATGAGTGCTAGCATAGATTACAAACCCTGCAGAACTGAATTTATAGTGGTATACGAGAGAGTTTACTTTATTTCATGCATCTTGCTATTGTTACGATTGTTTATATTCTAGACTCATGTTTTTGTAGAATGCGGGTAGTCAGTTTCATAATATAAAAATAGTAACAATAAATAAACACAGTTAACACAAAATATTTCTTCACATAAATTGATGAAAATAGGAATGTAAGTTTGTGAATCAATTCTAGTGTAGCTAACCCAGTGCAGCGGGAAATAATTTTATAAGTTTAAGGATTTCCGATGCAAGCGCATCGTGTTGAATAGTTCGTCGTAAAATCCAAATGAATATTGCAGTGTTTAAAAAATAGAACACTATTCGAGTGTGATAAGCGTATCTATTTGTTTCAGCATAATATCGCGATACGTCCTTATTATTGCTTCTATGTTAAAAGTAACTATATTTCCATTGTATCATTTGTAAAGAATTATTTATCAATACTATAATTTTTAAGTCATAGCTGTTTATTTGGCTAGTAACTTTAAATATTATTTCAGGTGGAAAAAGACCAGATTTATATAAAGAGCTCTGCTGCTATCATAGCTAAAGAACAGGTAGCAAAAAATCTCGAAATCTCACGGCGATACATAAAACATTTGAAAGATCGCATTTCTATGTTAAAAAAGTCTGAGTCAGATATGAGATCATTTTCACGGAATTCAGAGCATTTCTCAACAAGAAAATGTGGGAATTTTCTGTCAGAATCAACATATTCTAAGGAGTATCTGAAGAATATTGAATCAATCAGATCAGCACCAGATTTGTCAACTACGTTTCCTACTTTAAGCAAACTTCTTTCTCTAAGTAAAGATTGTCGAGATCCTCATAAATGTGTAACACCTGAAGTTCTAGCACACCAGGCGTGTCAGACAGATCGGGAATTTCAACACTGCAACTGGTACGTTTGACCATCTGAATCAGATACTTACCACATTTTTGATTCTGCGCCATGTGTGAATTACTCTTTTATTTGCCTCATATCGGCTGATAGTATAACTACAATCATCACAATGTACGTTGTGACGTATTTTCCTCTGTAATTTTCAGTTGGTCGTTTCATTGCACGATATATACGTAATACATGCTATGCCGTCTAAAAATATTTTACGTTTCCTTTATTACACTACAAGCCTGCCACATACGCTAAAAATGGCTGATTGTCATTAGTTGCAATAATAGTTTGTTATCGTGTACAAGGATTCAGAGGATAATGTTGCACAATTTTTGATTCCAAGCTTCCTATGACTAGTTAGTACATTACTATGCAGTGTGTTTTCCTAAAGTATGTAATATTGTGTGTGGTTATTTAATTTTATACTTAATGGACATACATCTCGATGAACTGAAATGAACATTTACGTTGTTTATTTCACATTGCATGATTTATTCTGTTTACTGTTCAGAACAGGGGTGGTAAACCATTTTATTAAAGAGTACCATAAACTCTGACACTACATCAAGAGGCCACATATACACAATATTTTCATTTAAAATACAAACGTAAATCATATATTCATAAAACCAAAATTTATTTACATGACCATCAGTGTCAACATTGTTACTTCGTTAAACGGATGATTGCGACATTTTCTTTCACTAGTACATTATAATCAGGAATCATTTTGAATACTGTAATGCGTAACACTGATTATGGACTTATCTGTTAACTGAGAGCTATATGTCAGAACACCTATCCACGAATGTAAGTTGATTTGAAATGTGTAATGTTGTGAAACCCAACCTCCATTAATTACGCTTAGAATTCAGTTAACTTTGACAGTTCGAAAAGTCCATTCAGGCTACTGTCAGTCGCAGGTTCACTAGATCTCCCTGAAGATCATGATTAACCGACCCAATGTTCAGGGAAAATGAGTAAGTCAGTGGTTCAAACGTTTTGATATATCGCGTACATTCACTATTGAGTGTTGAGATTTAACGACTGTATTTGTGCTCGAATTTCGACGAGACCATTTGTATCAAATCTTAGGTAGTGAGAATAGTTAGGCTTCCTAAGTTAACAAAATAGAAGGTTGAGTTTGATTTTAAACGCACAAATGTTATTATCTTAAGGTTTCTTACTTAGTTCGGACAATTTAGTTGGATTGTCCTAGTTAAAACCCACATACGGTGCTTTCCATTTCATGAACTATCAGGATTTCCTTTCCTAGATTTCAGACTCAGTTTATCATGTTTCGGAATCATACCCGGTAGAAATTAATATGATAAAGTATGCAATGATATTTTACTTCAAGAGGTGTTGTCAATATCCTATGACTCAAACTTCATGCTCTTACTAGATTAACAACATAGACAGCTGGATCAATAATGTGCCGAGTATTTATGACAGATTTGCACAGGCTTTTCCGAAGAACTATCTTAATATGACGTGTCGTATCTCTCGTAAATAGTTTCAAACCATCTTATTTCTTGTCGGCTTTACGCATACCACTAAATAAATTTCCAGGTCGTGGTTTGCTCACTTGTGATTAATATCAACAGATGGTGAATAATACGATTTCACATAAATTCACTATTAACTGAGAACGCTTATACAATTTTCACGTTTATTCAATTTACCTGAATGAGACTAGATTCAATAATAGATACAGAAGAAATTAGTAAGTGTCGGAGGAATTTTAAATCGAAGATAATCTGTAGAGCACGTGATTGTAACAGCTTCTGTAAAGAATTAGAAAACAATAAAGATACATCCTTAGTGTTCGAGTCGGAGGTATCTCGGTGCGACAGCAATTCACAGACAATTTTAGAGTACACTTCAAACAATGAAGCACACACACTATATAGAAACCGATGACTAAATGGTGATCTGTAAAGCAATAAAAGAATAAAGTACAGACTTAGTGATAATTCTAATCGTTGTAATTTGAATGCTGATGTATGAATACTCAAGTGCCATACACTTTTTGTCGAGGCTTACCAACTATTGACTGGTAGTCATGTAGAAAGGAGTACAATCGACTGGACTGAAATTAACTTAACTGCTATGTAGATAAACTATCTCATATTTATAAAACTGAGTGGAATCTATAGGAGATTTACGAAGAACTATCTTAATATGACGTGTCATATTTCTCCTAAATTGTTTCAAACTATCTTATTTCTTAGCGGTTTTACCCATACTACTAAATAAATCTCTAGATTGTCGTTTACCCTACTCTTATTTAAGGTAGGTTAGTAAAAAGAAACTGTGTTCTATTTTGGTATTAAGCTGTTGATTGATTGGTTTTATTTATCGTGGAACAAAAATTGCATATAAGAATTAATCGGTTAGAATTATCGTATCTATATTACTAACAGCTACGATGGAAACCAATTATCAAATGCAAGCCTTCCTGGGAACCATTTTGATGGTGCGGTTACTTTGGTTAATTCAACACTTTCATATTCAATCAAGGTAAATTTCTTATACGTTTTATTTTTCAAATTAAGTTACCTTTTCCTGAGGAGTTAGTGTATATATATATATATATATATATATATATATATACGCAATGCTTGTTACCTCATGTAAAGCATAGGCCGCCGACCCGCATTCTCCAACCAACTCTATACTAGGCTTTGCTTTCCAGTACTTCCTAAGTGCTGTCTGTTTCCAACTCCCGACACAATGTGTTCTTGAGTCTTCCTCTTTTCCTTTGGCCTTCAGGATTCCAAGTTAGTGCTTGTCTTGTGATACAGTATAATGATTTCCTCAATGTATGACCTATCCACCTCCACCATCTTTCCTTAATTTCTTCGTCGGTTGGAAGTTGGTTTGTTCTCTGCTAAAGAATGTTGTTGTTGATGGTATCTGGTCAATGGATCCGACGTGTCTTGAGCAGACAGTTGTTTATAAATACTTTTATCTTTTGGATGATGCTCTTCGTAGTTCTCAGTACAGGTTTCAGCTCCAGAACTGTCAGCAACAGAAGTGTCTTCACATTTGTATTAAAAATTTTGATTTTGATGTTGACTGACAGTTGATTTGAGTTCCAGACGTTTCTCAATTGTAGAAATGCTGCTCTTGCCTTTCCGATCTGCGTCTTCATATCAGCATCAGACCGTCCTTATTTATCGATGATAGTGCCTAAGTATGTAAAGGTTTTTACACCTCCCAGAATTTCTCCGTCAAGTGTAATTAGGTTAGTGTTCGTTGTTTTGTATCGAAGGATCTTGCTTTCCCCTTTAGATGTGTTGAGGCCTACTGCTGCAGGGGCTGTTGCTACACTGTCCGTTTTCACCTATATTTGTCGCTGTGTGTGGGGTAGAAAAGCTAGGTCATCTACAAAGTCAAAGTCATCTAGTTTCATCCACTTTGTCCACTGCATTCTGAGATTGCCCCGAGATGTTGCAGTTTTCATAATTCAGTCAACCACCAACAGGAAGAGGAAGGGCGGGAGTAATCAACCCTGTCTGACACCGGTCTTCACTTCGATGTAATCTGTGAGCTGACCTCTATGCAAGATTTTACAGTGTAGTCCGTCGCAATAATTCTGTTTGATGTTGACTATTCTTTCGGGTATGCCAAAATTTAGGAAAAGGCTCCATAATGTTCTCACATCAACACTGTCGAATGCTTTCTCGTAGTCGAGGAAGTTGATGTAAATTGGTGAACTCCACTCAGTTGACTGTTTAACAATGATCCGTAGTGTCGCGATGTGGTCGGTACACGACTGGTCCTTACGGAATCCGGCCTGTTGATCTCGAGGTTCGGTGTCGATCGGATCTTTTACTCGGTTCAATAATTATACCCTGTTAAAGACTTTTCCCTGTACTGAAAGTAGAGCAATGCCTCTGTAGTTCCCATACTTGCTAGGATCTCCTTCCTTTTGTATCTTGATGAAGTATCCTTTTTCCAGTCTGTTGGCACTTGTTCTTCCTCCCTAATTTTCCTGAATAGGATGTGGTGTATCTTTGCAGTTACTTCTATATCTGACTTCAGTGCCTCGGCTGGTATGTTGTCTGGCCCTGCTGATTTACCACTCTTGATTTGTCGGATGGCCATTTTGATTTCTTCGACTGTTGGTGAGTCGGGCTATTAGTAATCGAATAATCTTGAGCTGACTGCATGTATGAGTTGTGCTTTATATTTTTTTTTGTTTTATGAAAATGTTACTATCAACTGTGTCTTAACTGATTGTGTGATGATATGAACCTCGCTTAATAAAGCTCATTCACTAATAAGCTAATATAATAACTTAAAAACTCTACCATTTTGCAAAAACTAGTGGGTTTGAATACTCCAGATATATTTTAAAACATAGGCTTTTTGTATATATATCTTTATTGTACTTATGATTTTAAAGTTGATTTTTCGTTTAACAACCAGTTGGCATTTTCTAATTGACTGAACTAGTAGATAATGATCCAGTGATTGCAAGTTACAAATACTAATCTTGAACGTCATTGCAAATTTCAATATAGAATTGTTGAGTTTTAAGTGCAACCCTTAGCCTAGTGTATAGTTTAGTACACTGACATATATAAGTACTAATAATAGTAACTGCAGATAACGACATTTTTCTGTCACTATGAAAGGAAAGCTAAATGATTAACTGGTCAATGTTAAATTTTTAATTGATCATCAAAATGGTTTGGTATTTCGTATCAATAATAAAGTTCAAAACAAATTATTGTGAGTGGATTCACTACCAAAATTTGTGGCTAATTTGTTTATATTTTATGAATCAGAATAGAACTTTTTGATATGGTTAAAATACGGCTGAAAAACTCTCATGAGTCTAATAACAGACATACATTAAAGAAAACATTTCCCTAATACTCGATTACAGCTATCAAGGTTGCCACATAAAAATGATAACTCAATATCCTCAGTATAATTGTATTCGTTCGAGCTTCTCTTAGCTGAGAGGTTAATAATATGGATCTGAAACTTTGGGATACTATTAAGTCATGGAAATACAATAGACTTCATTTTAATCCAGAAGTCTGGCTCCACTATCATAACACTTATACATCTTAGCAATATATTGTCTAACTAAACAGTACTATTCTGTATGATGAATTTCTTAGAAATATTACAGAAGTTTTATGTCTAACGTTTGGCTTATCAAATTTTATGTATACAGTGGATACAATAATAAATACAATCAGCAGCACATTACCTGCATAAAATTATAAATGGGAATATTAATATATATATATATATATATATATATATATATATATATAATATTAAAATATATATATATATATATATATATATATATATATATATATATATATATATATATATATATATATATATAGTGAAATTCCTAACGTTTACTGATCAGAATGAGTAATTCATGATATTATTTCACTTACCAAAAGAATCGACGACTTTTATTAAACTGCAGCTCATTGGTTAATACCAAGCCGTTACATAATCTTTATAGTTCATTACTTGTCAAAGCTGAACTATACATTAAAGTCTACTAAAATTTGTTAAGTTTTGGAAAACAGCTCTTCAATAATCTTATTCTCTGAATCCTAACCTATTTCTTTAGTAGCACATTAAATGATAGTATAACTAGCTACTTCATCATGATTTCTCTAAATTGGATGATTGGTTTTCAGATAAGATCTTTTTTTTACAGAAATATATACATATTTCGACCTACCTATTAATTGTCAACCCGGATAATTTTTGTTTTTGATCTTACTTGTTCTTTTAATTTCTTTACATTGAAAATTTGTAGCGCTAAACAGTAGTATGTAATTAAAATAATTCGATTTTACAAGAGATGAAGCGAGCCCTTTTCTAGCGTAACGGAAGTGCACATTAGCTTTCGTTTATTTATGTTGTGAATTAGTTAGGTAAGTAACAACTGCTTAAGAAAACTAAACTACCTACAATTCTGTAAAAGACTTTTCACAAGCATATTCTGCTCGTTAAAACAAATATTCCATGATGATTTGTGTTATCTGAAAGCAGTTTACACCAAACTTTTATAGTAGTTAAGAAAAGTATTAGAATACATAAAATGCCGAATAGCTGTTTTTCCCTAGGCTAGGATTCCTTAACAATCCAGCCTCATAAGATTAAACCCTAGGCTTATAGGTCTTACTTAACCATAATCTTTCCCACCGTTGTTCAAATGATATCATATTTTGTTGAGGCTTCAATTTTCTGAACTCAATTCGGTATAGTTTTTATGATACACCTTACTGGAGGCTCCCAAAGTAAAACACGGCTGCCCTATGCACTTAGTTTGCAATAGTCCTCCAACGAATGTGATAACTGCCTTTAAATATACAATTCACTTTACTTCCAATATCTTCACTAATATAGTTTCGTTACTAACCAATGTTCAATCGTAATTCTAACCGGTTGGAATTAAACTTCAGATCTCCATATGAAGTTATTGATTTATTATAGAAAGTTTGGTTGATTTGGTATTGAATGGGGAGGGACAAATAGGTCGATTCGCCTACCACATATTTTCAAAAATCCTGTTTGTTTTTGAATAACACGATACTATTTAGTAGGTTATAGTAACTTTAACATTTACTATGGGAATAACATATATTGGTTCGTACAGGTTGTGCTATGTCTAATCAGTGTCAAATGACGTGTATTCATGTCACTAATTAATAATATGCCCCACCGATTATTATGTATTCCCATACTCTTCGTTATATATACATCTAATTCATCGTATTAATCTTTTGAGCTATATATAAATATATAATAAAATCATGAGACAAAGGTCTGATAACTATAAAATTCGTGCTAAGTAGAATGAAAGTCTAGAAGGCGCAATCCATATTTATAATTATTGCGTTTAGAAGTTTTAAATGAGCTTACAAGTAAGCATTGTTTATTACACATATATCACTCGTTACATAAAAACTTTTTTCATACTTTATAGACCCGAAAGACATCAACCAACTACGAAGAGATCCCAAATGAACCTGGTGATAAGTGTCCTTCAATTTCTAGCATAACTTCAAGTGTTTCCTCACTTCAGGTGATTGATGAAATGGAATTCCAAGACAACCTAGCACTTCTGGATCAGCGGATTAACAGTGTTCGTGAGTCCCTTAAACTGAACCCTATGATTTGCAAATGTGCAAACAATCAATTATTTGAATAAACCTGTACGACTGTGGATATTTGACTTCATGAATGTCCTTATTGTTTGGCTGAAATAACAGCGCAACATGGATTGTCACCATTTTTTGCCCTGTTTACTTGTACGTCTATTTGACTTTATATAAATGAAAAACCGAGTTAGGAAGAACTGCAGCTAATGACACTCGTGTTACTATTTCGTACCCAGTAAAATGGCATTTTCTCACTAAAGTTCGCAGTGTTTGAGATAAAAAGACTGTAGGACAGCAGTTTCCTATACGAATGTCGCAGTATGTATTGGGACATATGCATTTACTCAAACCAAGGTTGAATTAATATTATGTATCATATAAAAATAAATACCGAAATCAGATACAATTATTGAATCAGACAACACTAACACGTCTATTTGACAGTTTATACTGCAGCCGGGAATGGTAGTTCCTCATTCACCTATACATTGTAGTCAATCCTCGAGGGATATATTGTAGGTATCAACAGCCGTGCATTGTTAAAAATATGTTTTCCGTTTTACTTTACGTCTTAAACATACCAGTATGCGTTGAACGGTAGACTGCTGGATTGCAGTAACAGTCAGTTTGTAGGAATTTGAGATTATACATATTTACTATGAAGCAAACAATTGGATGGATGCATAGGAAGGTACAACATTTAGCTCTAAAAGCTGAGCACTACATGCGCTGAGTTTTATTGAAGTTCGACAACAACCACTATTTTATCGAAAGATAAAACTGTTTCTTACATGAAGATGATAAACTTTCTCAACCGAATAGAGACGCAATAGGATATATTGATCCATGCACATACACTCGTGGCAGAGAAACTAGCGTACACCAACTACTTCGCTAGTTGTTAAACTACATTTGAATGCAAACGAGTTCAGTAGTTTAATATGAAACCCCTGCAGGCGTTCTGTTTGTTCGACCGTTGTTGCTACCTTGAAGTGGTGATCAGGCTTGCTTAAAGTGATGACTCACTCAGACCATACTGGCTACCTGGCAGGTCAGTCAAAAAGTGGTAAAACTAAAAGCAAAAAATCTAGGGTCTGAGGATGAAGTCATACTACTAACTGTACAAAAATGTCGCAGCAGGAGCATGTTCCCCTAGGACAGCCAACATGACGATTCTGCCTCCTTACAATGGAAGTGTGGGCTTAGAAATGGTTGACTGTGAAAATCCGCATCTAACCTTACTCCACGGATTTCGGTCTCCGTCTTTGAGGTTTTTTCCAGCACGGAAGTAACATAACAACCTAGCTGCTACCTTGACGTGCTGGACTGGCTTGCCTATCGTGATGACCTAACTGAGCTTTATTGGCTAGGACGCACGTTCCTCCAGGTCCTACTATGCCAAGCAGGTCTGTTGGAGAGCGGTAAGACTATAGACAGCAACCTAAGATCTGAAGGCGAAGTCGTACTGCTGACTGCAATGGGGTGTGAAAGCCGTAAGGTGTCTCCCTCAGATAACCAGCACTTGTAGCGATGCTGCCTTCTTAACAGAAAGACAGAGATTAAAAAAAGGTCGACCCTAAAATGCAATATGTGGTGTTATCTAGTACCTATTTCAAGTAAATCCAGACAATCATATGACTGTA
Organism: Schistosoma mekongi; assembly: GCA_034768735.1. Taxonomy (NCBI): domain Eukaryota; kingdom Metazoa; phylum Platyhelminthes; class Trematoda; order Strigeidida; family Schistosomatidae; genus Schistosoma; species Schistosoma mekongi. The sequence continues at coordinate 33,726,689 of CM068305.1, read as the reverse complement.
ATTTTATCCTTGATGTTTTTTATAAATACACTTCTATGACTATAATTCGTGTAATCCCCCCACTGAATGGAACTCGCCACTGTACATCAACTTCATTGATTATGAGAAGGCGTTTGACAGTATGGAAACTTCTTCGACACTACGGCGTACCATAGAAACTTGTCAACATCATCCGGAACTCTTACGACGGAACACAGTGCAAAATTGTGCATGGAAGACAACTGACAAATGCATTCCCAGTGAGGACCGGAGTCAGACAAGGTTGCCTACTCTCACCTTTTCTCTTCCTCCTAGTGGTTGACTGGATCATGAAGACCTCCACATCTGAGGGGATGCACGGAATTTAATGGACAAGTAAGATGCAACTCGATGATTTGGACTTCGCGGATAATCTAGCTCTTTTAGCACATACATACCAACAGATGCAAGCAAAGACAACCAGTGTAGCAGCAACTTCAGTATCAGTAAGCTTGAACATACATAAGGGAAAGAGCAAGATTCTTAAATACAACACAAGGAACACCAACCCAATTGAACTTGGTGGAAAAACTCTGGGAGAAGTGAATACTTTCACATACTTGGGGGGCATCATTGATGAACAAGAGTGGTCCGATGCAGATGTAAAGACAAGGATTGGCAAAGCAAGGGCAGCATTCCTACAGTTGGAAAACATATGGGACTCAAAACAAATATCAACTAATCTCAAAGTCAAACTCTTCAATTCGAACGTGAAGACAGTCCCGCTGTATGGAGCTGAAACTTGGAGAATTACTGCAAACATCATCAGACGGATACAAGTATTTATAAACAACTGCCTACGAAAGATACTAAATGTCCGTTGGCCGGAAACCATCAGGAGCAGCTTACTATGGGAGAGGACAAACCAACTTCCAGCCGAAGAGGAAATTAGGAAAAGACGTTGGAAATGGATAAGACATACATTACGCAAACCATCAGACTGCATCACGAGATAAGCATTAACATGGAATCCTGCTGGGAAACGGAAAAGAGGAGGGCCAAAGAACACGCTGCGTAGAGAATTGGAAGCAGACATTAGAAGGATGAACAGCAACTGGAAACAATTGTAAAGGATTGCTCAGGACAGGGTTAAATGGAGAATCCTGGTGAGCGGCCTATGCTCCTCAGCGAGGAGTAACGGGCATAAGTAAGTAAGTAACCCCCCCCTCACCCTGTATGCCTGCTTGCTCATTCTTATGTTATATTATCTTGGTGAAGTTGTTAGTCCTACCTTCTCATTACTTCCTTGTCACTGGCTGCCCAGTTCTCATCTATTTGTGACTATGTTTGGGACATTGTTATTCCTACACGTATATCGGGTATATACATATATATATTCCTGACTGAATTCCGTACAAACGGTACTCCTGTACTAGAATTCGTGGGTTGTGATTGCTGGGTGCTGACTGTTCGCGACTCTTACTACTTGTGATTACAATACGATTCTACTGCTACTACTACATTTGAGTACTTACTGCGTTACTACGTGACTGCAATTCGTAATTCTAAGTGCTAATTAGGACATCATGCCACACTTCACCTTACTCCATAGATTTCCGTCTCTAGAAATAAAGCCTTTGAAATGACCGGCCTTAAGCAGTTGTTTCTTGGGCTCTGCGAACGCGCTTTTAAGTCACTAAGACCAACACTAACCCAGTTGTCATTTCAGGTAGCTTAAGAAGCAATATCCTTTCATGGTGTGGGTAGCCAGAAAGTGAAGACCACCTTCATACCTCCAACAGCACACGAGATCGTCTTGTTCGACGTCGAACCCCACCCTCTCAGAAAAAGATGGAACCATCATTCACTGTCAATCCAGAAGGTTGGACCGATGGGCGGAACACTTTAGGGAACATTTCAACTGGCCCCTGGCATCATCCCAGGTGCCCACCATTCCCAGGCAATCTGAATGGAAAATTAATATTGGTCCCCCAAGTCTTAGTGAGGTTGAGAAGGCTATAGAGAATCCAAAGCGAGGGAGAGCAGCAGGACCCGATGGACCAACTACTGAGATATTTAAGGATCGTGATCCAGTTTTAGCAGCAAGATTAATTGGAATCTTGGCTAGAATCTGGGAACTGGACGCAATCCCATCTGATCGGTTTCGAAAATTAATCGTCCCAATCTATAAGAAAAAACAGAAGTCCTCTTGTGACAATTACCGAGGAATCAGGTTAACGAATTTAGTATCTAAAATATTGACTTTAATAATACTTCGATGTCTAAGGCTCGTAAAGAATAAACTCGAGAAAATCAAGGCGGCTTCAGACCTGGATGTAGTTGTATAGACCAAATATTCACACTTCGGCACACACTTCTAGACGACTAACAATAGTTGTATTCCTTGAGCTTAAGGCAGCGTCCAGCTTTATCAATCGTGAGGTTACGTGGCAGTATCCGTGACTGGAAGGTGTGCCAGTGAAGTACACTAACCTTATACAGGTTTTCTACTCAAGCACTACTAGATGAGTCAGAGATTATGGCGATTTGTCCTCGAAATCGATTTATTCAAGTGGTGTTCGCCAATGTTGTCCGCCTCATTTTTATTTGATTTTATCATCGACATACTTCCAGAGTTAACATTTACGTCGACTTCTCAGGGGTTGGTTTTCTTCAAGGAGACGCACATTCTGACATAGAATATGCAGATGACATAGTTCTATTGGGCGAAGATGTCAACAAAATGCAGCGTCTTTTGACCACCTTAAGCATCAATTTGAGCATATGTGTATGTATGTGTATGTACAATCAACATAGAACCTGGCACATGTGTGCATCGGTTCAAGTTGCCATACCACCACGGCACCGCAAGATTAACACCACCACCACTAGTAGAAATCACTTCAATAAAATAAAATAATAATAGTAAGAAGGAGTGTGAACATATAGAATATGGTCCAGGAAGCGTTGAAAGAAAGTAATGGAATAACTTGAAGCTCATGACTTAAAGGAGGACAATGAGTGAATACATCTGCGCCATTGTGACCGATTCTGGGCCATGTCACTCAGTGTTTCTAGCCACTAGTTGCGACAATCGCGAGGACCCCATCCAGGTAGTCTGCAGCTACCGACACGACTTAAACCGGCAGTCAGTGACTTCATGGACTGATGCCATGTTTTAGTTTGGCCGCCTCTAACTCTCTTCCATCCTATTCCTATATCAGTCATCATCGCCCGTCGAAGTGGGCAGCGACTAGGCATACGTAAAACATGTCCCAACCACCTCAGTCGATGAGAATTCACAACCTCATCGACCGATTTATCACATTTGCCTAACACCCGTCGTCTAACCTCGTTATTACTTACTCGGTGATCCCAGCTAACGCGAGCGATGTTTCGAAGACATCGATGGTCAAAAACTAATAACCTTCGTGTGTCATCTACCCTTAATGGCTACGTCTCACACCCATATAGTAAGACAGAGCGAACTGTTGCGCAGTACACTCTCCCCTTGGTTGAGAGACGAATATTTCGTCTACGCCATAGGTGACGTAAGTTGGCAAAAGCCAAACGAGCTTTTTGAATTCGTACTGAGATTTCGTCAGACTAACCCATTAGTGCTAATCAGACTATATCGTCAGCATACTCTAAGTCAATAAGTGGATTTCCTGGTAGGAGATCAATTCTTGAAAAATCAGACGATGAGTGTAATTTCCAACAGTATGTCAACTATGAAATTAAACAAAAATAAGGAAAGTGGGCAGCCTTGATGGACACCACTTGAGGTTACGAGTTCAGATGACAGTTCGCCATATGCTCTGACACGACTAATAGTGTTTGAGTAAAGAGCCTTAACAAGTTTTATGTACTTTCGGAGCACGCCTTTCAATGAAAGACATTGCCATAGAACTTCACGGTCTACAGAGTCAAAAGCCGCTTTCAAGTCAAGGAAAACCACTATTGTGAGCATATTTGGGATGCAATTCTCCCCCTACAAATACAAAACGCTGCTTCAGCACTGACTTGCATCAAAGCTGATATTAGTGATAGGGAACGAAGGATTTCAATGTGTTGACCGCTTTACTTATCCTGGGAGCCTCAGAAGCCAATATTAGAAAATAATCCTCTCAAAACGAATTCAGTCAATTAGCATTTTACTCTTGTTATGTAGATGATGTATTGATAATCCTCACAAATCAAATAGACAAGAGTGGTAAGCTTAAAAGGCTTAAGTGTTTATCTATCAATCACTTTTACCTAAGGAAAAGAGTGTAATGATAATATCTAGTCCTCAGATATCTTTCAAACAAAAATAGATAGCATATCAACGTCACTTTGTCGGTATACTCATTTCTATAGCTTTGTACCACAAAGATACAAAATGAGTTTAGTGAAAAGTCTAACACCTCGTGCTAGATACATATATTTCGAGAATACTGGAAGAACTAATCACTGTTCACAGTGTGATTAATAAGGACACACTGACATTTATAGACATATGACGCTAGTAAAAGCAGTCAGAAAACGCAACGACCCCTAAGGAACTGATTCCTCTCAAGTTATAGTTCTTAGACGACAGTATAAGTGAAAGTACTACGCAAATAATTAGAATTGTTAAGATGTTTACTGCACTTAAACCGATTACCATATTCTACAACCGACATATCACGAGGACAGGACAGACTAGCTAAATCCGCCTCATCCAGGTGTATATATCAGTTAAACTAATCCTGTGAAGCTAGTTACATTAAGTACATGACTCGGCAGGCCTATTTAAGAATGGCTGAGTAAGTGATAGCTATAGTAAGTGGACAGCTCTATACTTGAACATTTAGATGATGCGGAAAACCAAGATGCGAACAAATCATTTACCCAGTCACACCTAGTTTACCGACTGGTTTATGCTTGCGTCTTTTATGCATAGAGAAAGCCCTCAGTATCCATCTTTCTAGACCCGACTTATATATGCATAAGGAGTTTGTACGATCTTTTCCTCTGCCTTGGTCACAAAATAGCCAATACTTTGATGGTTTACAAAAGACTCACTTTTCCCACTGTTATTATTGCTCACATTATTATCATTATCAAGATTTTGATTCTTTACAAGACTTCAGAATTTGCTGTTACTTATTCCTTATGTAACAGTCTCGGCCGTTAGGTTTCTTGTAACTACTTCATCAATCTTTTCTAATATATATTACGTAATCTAAAATGTGGTAGTCCATCCAATTATTATTCTTATTGAGATGGTTTCCGGAGATGGGTATTGAGTATTAGTTGACTGAATTCGTCACACTGATATTGGCAAGGTACCATCGATAACCAGGGAGCTTTCGTAAACTATAATTACTTTATTCATCCTCGCGTTTTAATTGCTTTGTTAATTAGTCGTAATTGACATATAAACACCTTTAGACTTGCAACGTAATTATACGATACACCATCAACTGTTTGGTAATGATTTAAAAGTTATTTCAGTATATATATATATATATATATATATATAACAGGATAGAACTTTGATGAAATACTAATTAAAGAGAAACATTTCTTCGCTTCCTTCGTCTCTTATATATTGATATATCGTTATTATCTATTACCAGATAATTAAATATTGAATTTCGAAGATAAATGAGCTGCTGTCGTTTGGACTGAGTTCACATTGCTGTAACTGTAGCTTGCATCCGCGGGTGTTAGTAGCGCTAAGCATTTCTCCTCAGACCATAGGTCGTCCGAGTTCATTGTTTTTTGAGGTAATTCACTGACTGGTTTTTATAAGACACTTCCTAGATTAGAGCCTCATAAGCTTAGCTGCACAACAAACTCTTCACTGGGAAGGTATTTTAGCACTAACGAGACATTGGTTCCCAAGTTTTCGGCTCTTTAAGTGACATACATCGTAACGATTACAATCCATAACGTTCAGAGCATGAATTCAGTAAAAAAACTTGTATTAATGAAAATTTTCAGTGGTAATGAAATCCCGACCTCCCTGGGAGCTACATAGCATTTAGACTATTGCCATATTACAAGTGATGGTATTGTCTTTTTGAAGTGGTACAAATTTATTACTCAACAGCTCAAATAGGAGGTAGCGATCAATAACGTCAAAGTTAGGGATCAAAAACCCCTAGGTATTTGAACAGATTTGATTGAGAATTAATAATCAAGTTTCTTTAAGCGATCCCAAGCCAATGCAGAAGCGAACGAAGCTGACTATAAACTTCCAGCCAAATGGTTTAAATTGAAGGATTTAAGCATCGAAAGTTGATAATTCATGTTAAAATGATGTGGATACATATGAAAGCCCCACTGTAGAAGTAACCGCTTCATCGTAAAACCTGGTTCACGTGTAATAGAATGAAATAAGTGTTTGTGAACGGGCTTTAATTACATAACGGATTGGAAACCTTAAAATTTAATTGAACTAAAATTCACGTTTACAAATCGCTTGTTAGTGAAACTACCAACTTCAATACTAATTAGTAATTTAAAAAACTACTGTGTCCTTTAGAGGACTTCATATGAATAAATGCGAATATGCCAGCTATTTTGGGATGGCATATAAACCAATTAGATAAATATGTGGTTACGTAGAAGTCAGAAACAAGGCCTTCAGCTTTCTGGGAAAATTTTACGTACAATAAAGTTAGTCCTATATCTACGAAGATGAAAGCAAAAACCCAGTTTTGTGGAGAATAATTGTATAAATGTGTAACGCCGTACATTCCTCGGTCTAAATCCCAAGTAGTGTAAACAGTATGAAAGCATATCTTCATGATGCACATCTCACGGACATGTCTTATCCTTCATTGTAGCAATCTTCGCAACACTCTGGAACCTTAGTCCTTTGGGCAAATGCAAATCGGATCATTATGACTACTTCGAGGTGTCTCCGTATTGCCGATTAATGTGCACCTTCACACAGAACATTTTGTCGAAATAATTGGTCAAATTCATAAATTTTGACTGTGTAGTAGGAAGACGAAGTTGATCTAAAATATGTAATGTAATGCACTATACATTCCATATAATCCGGTCAAACATACTTTTCTAGGCATTTATATTTGAACACACAGGGGGGGGGGGGTAATCAGACAGTGTAATCGAAACTTGCGGAATGTGTGCATAGATTGCTTTAAAACCAAATTACATCAATCCGATGAATAGAGGCAGAGTAGAAAACCGTGCTTATCTAACGTAAGTCACAACTGATACGGCTAAGTCCGACCTGGCAACGGCCTTTAAGGATTTGTATAGAGGTCACCGTAAACGTATTTCTAGATTTGAAGGGACCTTAGCCATTAGAAAACTATGGTCGCCGTTAGCTGTACGAAAACAGTTTGTAATAACCTTGAGTTTGCCCTCGTTAATTTAATTCTCTGATAGTTTAACAGTTTTACATTCTTTTTTATCTTGCTCACATTATCACTCGACCTCTTATTTAATCTGATCTTTATTAGTTTCATACTGTATGCATAAATCAATATACATGTGTGATTTTCTTAAATGCTTTTTTTAGACCAACCCCGCCTTCACATTACACTAAAGAATAAATCTTTTACTGCAACCAAACATGATCTAGGGTTTTCAGAAAACGAATAGTGGTATCTTTCGTAGACACTTGACTGCAATTGATTGAAAGGACTTTAAATTCACGACTGATGGATAACTATTTGTCCGCTGTAAACTAGAGGATAGTACAGTTAGAAAAATCGAGTAAGATAATTCACAACGTACTTTCTAGAGTTGAATGGCCTCACAAAAATCCATCGAGAACTCACTCTCGTGCTGATTTGACGTGTTACTGGACTAATTGTATATGAATACCAGTTAAGGTATTGGCCGTCGTGAATCGACACTACTCAAGGGGATACACATACTTCATTTCCACGCTAGAAAATTCATATACATTTTACAGAAAACCTTCATGTATTTTTGCGTCTATCTAATTACTTCGTCTGCTAATTCATCGCATTTACTAGGTCGAAAGTGCCATCTTAATAGATGAATTTCACAGACTTGACAAACTTCAGAAGTCAAATACTATTTACTTGAATAGTAGACCAATTAGAAAGATCATTTGCATCCCTCGAAGTAAACGCTAACTTCTAAACGATCGTTCTTAACAGAAAGTATATAGTGCTTAATATGCTAACCCATGAGTCAACATAGTGAAGTGTGACATAGAAAATCTAATTCTATTTGCGACTAAGCTAAGTTGAATGTTTGTTAGTAACTAATCGTGCGGAGATAGAGAACTGAGAACATAACACGACTCACTGGATGACCACAAAACGGAATCGCGTTTGAAATTTAACCAAAGTGATAAGACCATCTCTCAACTTGTGTAAACAATTACCCAGAAAAGGATATGACTAAAGGGGGCATAAAATAAACCACGACTTCCAATCAGTATTGATGGTGGTGCTATTTACAATATGAACAGCATTACAAATGTAGAACCGGTTTTATAAGACACCCAAGATGCAAATAGTTCGAACCACTAAAACTAGGCTGGTTCATCCCAAGTTATGTGCTTTCCTGAGCTTAAGTTGACTATCCTGACGTGTACTGCTTGGTACTTTTCATTCTTCGGCGGGATAAGCATCTTACGATATTCAACAACATCGCCCTCAATAGGCACGTATTCGCCATCGATACTTTAAATTTTATTTTAAAATGTGCAAAGCTTACTCAAAAACATGAACGAAAAGGTAGTCACCGCCGTTATCGGGTTTAATAAAACCATGGCCTTTCTTTCGGCAAAAATTAACTATTCTCCCAACACCATGCTCTCCCTTCGAGGCACTTTCTGACTGCGATTCGGTTCGATTTCTTTTGTGGAATATAGGGCTTGGTATAACCAGGTTAGAAGCAGGGTTAGGTGGAGGTTCCATAATACCCAGAAATGTGAAATGGATGCGACAAACCTAAATTAACGCCAACCGAACTGAGACTTATCAAATTTACCTCGTTTTACGTTTCGGTGGCGGGTGCTTTATATACAACTATTGTTTCCCAATATCTATGCTATTTGTCATTTCTCAAATAATCCAACCAATCTACGTGACGTGCTAGTACAAGATAATTTATTTCTTTGGGCTCATGTGTTGATGCTTCGGCAGCGGCAAGACACTGTTAGCCTGTCAGGAGTATAGTCTATTGCAATTCTGACGTCTTTCTACCTCAGATTACAACAGTCCGATTACAGGTAACTGGTTGCTTGATGAATGAATATATATATTGAATTCTATCTAGAATATGACCAGGTTACACTCATCGTATAATTACAGTAGCTCCTTCTGACAACCGGAGCAACACTTAATATACTTGACCGACCTCAAACAGCTGTCCCCTGGGCACTGCGGTCACACTCTCAGGTCATCACGACCTACCCTAATCCTCTTTCTCTTTCAGGTTCCTCAAGAATGACCCTCCCACGGTGTGGGCAACCGGGAAGTGATAACCGCCCTCATACCGCTAATAGCACTCGAGTTCACCTTGTTCATGATCAAACACGTTCTCCCTCTCTGGTCTCTTCTTATAACACTTCTTCTCCTACATTTTCTATGCGCGCCACTTTTACTGGTTACCCGAGTTCCCAAACTATCATACCAGGTCTCCTGAAGCCACGCTCTAAACTTCATGTTGGAGCTTTTAATGTGCGTACGCTGTGTCAAATCGGTCAACAAGCTGCCTTAGCTAAAACATTAGAATCTCTTGCAATTGATGTATGCTGTGTCTCCGAAACACGCATACAGGATCCCAGCATGGTCATCCGTTTGACCTCACCTAGTCAATGCAGTGGAACAGCACACTTCACTCTTCGTTTATCTGGAGACCCTACAGCTAGCTCACGTGGCCTTGCTGGTGTAGGCATAGCACTAAGCGTACGTGCAGAACAGGCTCTTCTCGAGTGGATTCCTGTAGACAGTCGTCTATGTGCTGTCCGTCTAAATGGCTCAGTACGAACTCGGAAAGATAGGGACACACGCCGATGCCTTTTTGTCGTCTCTGCTTATGCCCCCACTGATTGCAGCACAGATGAAGTGAAAGACGACTTCTATATGAAGTTCTCTAGCCTCCTTCAGAAAGCTAAGCACTCAGACATAGTAATTATTGCAGGAGGTTTTAATGCCCAAGTAGGTAGACTAAATCAGGCTGAAAAGCACCTAGGTGGGTTACTCGGCATCCCAGCCCAGAGAACAGACAACGGAGATCGTCTGTTGCAGTTATGTTCAGACTACCGTCTATTCTTAGCTAGCACAAACTTTAAGCATAAGGCGAGACACTGTTTAACCTGGCGACCTCCAACATCTACGCAACGATGGACACAAATTGATCACATCGGCATCAGTATAATGTAGATCCCACATGAATTATAACACTAATGCCACACTATATACGGCGAACCAGCAATTTACGAAGACAGTCCTTTTCACTTTCAAGTGATATCACCTACTGGAAACTTATTTTACTGGAAGTATCTGATTAAATGGTGGAAATTTCTTTAGTATTTTTGGTTATTCTTCAATTCAGTGCATGCATGAAGACTAATAAAAATCTACTTAAAATCAGTTTCTGACTTGTGATTTTACACTACTCTAACTCTAGAAAACTCAGTCGTAATGTTTTCATTGGGAACCTAATTTCATCCTCTAGTTCAGTGGTAAAATTCTTGGTTAATAAGATACTTCTAACTAATGATAAGTCATTACTGTTGTTTTTCATTCCGAGGTTTTACATTTTTTACGATTAACTGAGGTTTCACACTAAATATGATGTTTAGATGTTGACTTAAATTTACGATCACTTTGAAATATTTGGTGATATAGGTTCACTGTACCTTATTATTGCTGAGATACTCCTACTCTACTCTTGAGCTGATATCTTCATCGATGTATAGCTGGTTATAAATATACTATTTAATCTTGTTTATGAAAGGTTTATGCCGTTTCATTATAGATCCAAACAAGTCAGTGAATTTATGAAGTATAAATGTTTAATGTGTACTCACGTTTACAATTTTTCTGATTTGTTTAGCCCTTTCTTAATAATCCGATTGAACACAGTCGAGTTGACTGGGCAAATTTTGTCTGGTCAGACTGTCTGAAAGATATTAACATGAATCATTCATCCGTTATACAAGAATCTGTTTTCGCTGAAGTACTAAAGTCTGGGGAAACATCAGGATCATCAATCACTGCCTGGAATAACGAAATTCTTCATTTAGTAAAATCTAACAATGTAGGCTTAGCTGTATTTTGTTGTCTTTCACATTTACCTATTCCTGACTCATTTGGTTTGATTGAGGATGGAAATGAGCAAGACTTAACATCATCAGCTCAATTATTAGTATTTTTGCAACGATTAGTCAGTGAAAACGCACCATTACTGTCTGGAATTAAACTAAATGGGTATACAGATTTACAAAAAAAACTTCACATCTTATTACCTGAATTTGTGTCGTAAGTTATGTTGCTGTAATTTTTGTGGTTAATTCGATGGTTTTCGTTTCATTACAAACACTACTGTTCACGAAAATGTTATATGACCATTTCAAAACAAAATGTGATGTAAGTCGTAGATTGCACCATTAGCCTAAATTTACGTTATAGGACAATCAAAGGTAATACTAATGCATGTGAATGTATAGTCTTATTAGCTCACTGTCCATCATGCTTAAATTCTTCTACTAAATGTTGTGCTTTGACTGTTAATTGTTTACAAATGTTGTACAGGCTAGCTCATGATTGATGGGGGTGGGGTACGATGATATATCAGGCATTTCCAATACTGTAATTTTCTTTTAGTAGCTCATACTTGTATTATCATGTATAAACGTTTTACTGAACCTGGGGATTCAAAATGTTTGTAGTATCACTAAGATAGATTTACACTACTTCAATAAGCTACGAGTTTCTGTATAATAAACGACTATTACAATGTGAATATGTATTAAGGTACGTTTGTAGTGCGGTTTCGTTTTTTAAAACACGTAGTCATGAAACACCACTAAAATCTTAAAATGTTTAGCCAAATGGTTTCTGTTTATCATACTTTTGATGTTATACGGCTTCTATATCAACACTACAGTTTCTTATTACCACATCATTTTACAGAGTATATATTATCACATCTGTTCAAAAGTAGTGTTTGAAATGACATATGGCACCATAACATACCTCTTTCTGCTTTTAGAAAGTGAGCTAAAGCAATAGTTCGCATATATATATATATATATATATATATATATATATATTACATGTTATGTTTGGGGTTATTATTTCGCTATGCGTATACGATCTCTACCCTTACTTTCAGCTTATGCGATAAACTGAATTTTGTTATTTCAAATCATATTATAAAATTGACTTCGAATGTTGGTCAGGATTCTTTGGATATATGGTCTCTCGTATTTACAGCACTACAATCATCATTAAAGCAGTAAGGATTATTGTTTAAATTGCTTTTTTTCAATTAACTTAAATCAATAGCTTCATGGTTCAAGCCTGTTTTACCTTCTTTAGTTTAAACAGCCTACTTGTATCAATAGCTATCGATCACTAAGTATATCCCAATACCAAGTACAAGTACTTGGTTATCGAATTGAACTAGACCATAACAAGTGACTTTATAACGATTGTCATCATAGTCTAAGATCATTGAAGCAAACATTTTAGTTGGAATAATACTTTCTCTGGCTGTAGGTGCAATTATGATGTGGTGATTGAAATTGTCCATTCTGATAATCCAATCGGACGATATTAACTGAAATACTCTTTTCTTTAGTTCTTGCCATGCGTTGGGGAATTCGAATCTTCAAAAATACAATTATTTAGAAATCAGTCATAAGTCCTTGTGTTAATTTTCTGAAAGCCTAATTTCGTTAATCCTTCATCACATTAGTTTAAATAAATATAAGCATTAGGACGATTCCCAGAAACCTCAACGAAGCTTCCAGAACCCTTGAGAGAGCCATAGATGTTCCATCCAATCACTGGTCGATTGGACCTTCCAAAATCTTGACGTCGCTCAAACCTCTCAGTTCTGATTTGGTGAATTATAGTAATGATTTTGTTGTTTCTGAAAACTATAAATATACGAATACTTTGTACATGGCACGCTCTCTACCTTACTTAGAATAAAGCGTTCATCTCCTGTTCACATCTTACCCTTGTGTTCAAGTCGAAGTGTAGATTTAATCTTGAACTTTTACGAAGCAGATAAGAGTAGGATCTTGCGTCTAGTTAGCAGACATATCACTTGGTTATATCTCAGCATAAATATGGCATTGTTTATTTGTACTAATTAATTTAATATGATTTTGTACTCGTTTTGCAAAATAACCATTCATGTCAACTTTCGTAAAGTTCATGCAGTTGATGATTTTCCCTAACTATTAGTCTCTGTAATTTAATATGTTCCAATAAACGTTGACACGCATTGCTGGACGGTTTGGCTCACCCTTCCAGTGTTCTTTCTTCGATTCAGGACTAAGGATAGGAGCAGACTGACAATAATTTGAAAATTGCTGATCGCCCTACAAGTCATATATTATCCAGCTGACTTACTGTCCGTCTAAATGGCACAGTACGAACTCGTAAAGATAGGGACACACGCCGATGCCTTCTTGTCGTCTCTGCTTATGCCCCCACTGATTGCAGCACAGATGAAGTGAAAGACGACTTCTATATGAAGTTCTCTAGCCTCCTTCAGAAAGCTAAGCACTCAGACATAGTAATTATTGCAGGAGATTTTAATGCCCAAGTAGGTAGACTAAATCAGGCTGAAAATCATTTAGGTGGGTTACTCGGCATCCCAGCCCAGAGAACAGACAACGGAGATCGTCTGTTGCAGTTATGTTCAGACTACCGTCTATTCTTAGCTAGCACAAACTTTAAGCATAAGGCGAGACACTGTTTAACCTGGCGACCTCCAACATCTACGCAACGATGGACACAAATTGATCACATCGGCATCAGCATCAGCTACCGTTGGAGAGGTTGTATAGAGGACTGCCGCTCTTTCTGGGGCACTTGCCTAGACTTTGACCATGCCCTAGTAAGAGCACTTATCTCTATGCGTTTTACTGGTCGCAGAAAGGTTACATCGGGCAATCCCTTTAGATATCACTTTGAAAGTGAGAAGGCGAAGATTGCATTTAGGAATGGTTTGGCTAAGCATTTAGTCGCCCATGACCAACAGGTTTCCCCCGAAGTAGCTTGGAATGATTTTAAAGCAGGTGTAAACGCAGCAGCGTTATATGCATCTAACCCCAATCCAATGGTTATGAAAGACCATTGGATCTCTAGAACTTCTAGGGAACTGATGAAGGCTCGAAAACTCGTTTCAGCAGGCTCGGTGAATGATGAAGAGCGACGACAATTGAGACGTAGATTGACAAAGAGTCTGCGTAAGAATCGTGAACAGTGGTGGGCAACAAAAGCAAAAGCGATAGAAGCATCGGTGGCAGCAGGCAATAGTAGACAGCTGTTCCGACTTATTAAGGACACCGGTATCAAAAAATCGGCAGTTAGTGAAATCATCTCCGAAAAAGATGGGTCGTTGATCTAATCTCAATCTAGAAGATTAGAACGCTGGGCAGAACACTTTCAGGAACAGTTTAACTGGCCCTTAGCCACGCTTAGCTTACCCACAATCTCCAAGCTACCCGAATGGAAAACTGATACAGGTCCCCCAACTCTCAGTGAAGTTGAAAACGTCATAAGTAAATTGAAACGTGGGAAAGCAGCAGGGCCTGATATGTTGTCTACCGATATCTTCAAGGATGGTGGTATAGTTTTAACGTGCAGGTTGACTGATATATTAGCCAAAGTCTGGGAACTAAACTCCATCCCTTCTGACTGGTCTCGATCGCTGATTGTTCCAGTCTACAAAAAGGGACAGAAATCCTCTTGTGATAACCACAGAGGAATCAGTTTGACTAATATAGTATCTAAAATATTAGCCACTATAATCATCTGACGTTTAACCAACACTAGGGAACAACAGACTCGGGAAAACCAGGCTGGTTTCAGACCTGGCCGGGGCTGCATTGATCACATATTCACCCTGCGCCAGGTCCTCGAACACAGACATATGTACCAACGCCCAACTATAGTTGTATTTCTTGACTTAAAAGCAGCGTTCGACTCTGTTGACCGTGAAGTCTTGTGGCAATGTTTGTCATTAAAAGGCGTACCTCAAAAGTACATTAACCTTATAAAGGCTCTCTACTCGGTCACCACTGGTCGAGTCAGAGCATATGGCGAATTGTCACGAGAAACTTCATCCTCAAGTGGAGTCCGTCAGGGTTGCCCCTTATCCCCATTTTTATTTAATTTCATCATAGACGTACTGGTAGAAATCTCTCTCACTTCTTTTAAGTCCTCTGGGATTAGTCTCCTTCCAGGAGGCTCTCTCGTCGACTTAGAATATGCAGATGATATAGTCATATTTGGTGAAGATGCACACAGCATTCAAGGTCTCTTGAACACGTTGAGTAACAATCCAGGCATATTTGGGATGCGCTTCTCCCCTCCCAAATGCAAAATGTTACTCCAGGACTGGTCTGCTTCTTCCCCCAAATTATTTATAGGGAGTGAAGTAATTGAATGCGTTGATCGCTTCACTTATCTCGGAAGTCTCATTACCCCTGGTGGATCGGTGTCTGATGAAATCTCAGCGCGGATCCAGAAAGCCCGATTGGCATTTGCCAATCTACGGCACTTGTGGCGCAGACGAGATATCCGTGTCTCAACGAAAGGCCGGGTGTACTGCGCAGCAGTCCGCGCCATCTTAACATACGGCTGCGAGACGTGGGCCATGAAAACTCAAGATATGCGTCGTCTCCAGATATTTGACCATAGGAATCTTCGTAACATCGCTCGTATACCATGGAATAACCGGACTAGTAATAGTGAGGTTAGACGAAAGGTTCTTGGGAAACACGGTAAATCAGTTGAAGAGGTCATTAACCTTCATCGACTGAGATGGCTAGGACATGTATTGCGCATGCCCGACCACCGTCTACCCCGTCGCGCCATGTTAGCTAGGGCCGAAATAGGATGGAAGAAGGTTAGGGGCGGCCAAACTAAAACATGGCATCAGTCCATGAAGTCCTTGACTACTGGTCTAAGCCATGTAGGTAGATGTAGATTACCTGGTTGGGGTCCGTGTGATGATCGCAACAAATGGCTGGAGACACTAGGTGATATGGCTCCGAATCGGTCACAGTGGCGCAAGTGTATTCACTCTTTAACCTCATCTAGATCTTAAATTCTATTGTTATTTTCTGAACATCTTTACTTACTCTTCTCTCTTGTATTCTGTCTATACGTTACCTCAATACTCTCGTAGTGCTATTGTGGTATGGCAACTTGAACCTACAGGCGTTTGTGCCCGGTTCTACGTTGCTGATGATGATGAGTAGCTCCTGGCATTTAAACCCATAAATACGATTAGTTGGAAGTCAGGAGGCAGTGATGGTTAGCGTAGAATATTTATTAAATCGTACGTTGAGCGAAGTCGATATGGTGTCGTCTATGTTGGTTGACTGAATGAGGAGTTGCTCTATATGGTATGTTGTGGCACGATCCAGTGGTTATGCTTAACTCAGAGCCTTCAGCTAGTCGTATCCAGTCAGCATCACTGACGAGAGTCTGTACAGGCGTTTATTTGGGGAGTTATTTACCGCTACTATATATATGTGTGAAATAGAGGGCAAAATAAGTATTTTAAGGTGTAAGTGATTTTCAAAAATATGAATTATGTTATGATGCACGATAAGTAGTGGGGTGCGTTGAGTGATTAGAATACTGAAGTTACATATTATTTCACTTTTCAAACGATTTTCCTTACTGTACGACAAAGGTATGTATCGGTGTTTATATTTATTACAGCTTTATTTTCGGGTAGCATTTTATACATGAAAGCATATTAGTATTCAGGTATGATTAGAATGATATTGGTTTATCTACACACAAGTGTTTCGGTAAACAGTCGCTGTTAGGAAATTTACATCATATAAAAGATATCAATCAAAAGCAAGGCTGGCAACAATAAGGTTTACAGTACTAGGATACCAGAGGTGTGTATTGTATTGTAGTGCATTCTTGACAGGCTACCGCGCGCTTTTCGTCTCAGGCGTTATGATTGCAGGAAACAGTGGGGTGCAAAAAGAATGGATCATAGAGCGTATCCAGGTACGAGACAATATTAACACTATTTGAAACTTGGATAAGAGCGTCAACTAGACGCGTATATGGGAATAATTTTCCGCTCTGGCCTAATCATATAAGGTTGATTTTAAACAGTTAGTTATTCATACATTGAGTTTGTTGCTAACCAGAGTTAGGAGTAAGTTGCTTAAAGAAGGCCAGTTCCCAATGATAGTAGCCCATAAACTTAGGAAAAAGGTGATATAGAATATACAAAATTGAAAAAAACTAATTAACAGTAGTAAAACAGTCAGTTTTATGTCAGAATCGCCTTCTATCTGTTCTCTTTTTCCTACTGCAACTTACATGGTTGTAGTGTTCAAAGTTTCGGAACCCAAACGAGCCATTACTGATTAGTTCGAGCTTAAGAGGTAAGTCGTGGAAGATTTAGTACGAGGCTTCAGATCATAGATATGAAGTGATCAGTCGCTTAAAAGTTTAGGATAGAACCAACAGTGAGGATGTTTTGCAGTAGTTTGTCCCAGAGTTTGCTTCAGAACACGAGGAGCGGGGAAAAAGTAGTTAATGAAGTTTCGTTTATTATTTTATGGAATAATATCAATTTATATCATAGTCGACGATGCCATATAGTTCTAAAGGGAGTGATTTACGTCAAGTCGTGTATTTTAGATAATGTTATATCTCAAAATACGAAGTGTAACACATCTTAACACGTATGTTGTCTATGTCATTCATACTTGAAAAGATAAATAAGCTGTACCCGACTGTAGGTCTCATACATAAACACGATACGTTTAGCCTTCGCTGGATAGAAATTTATGAGAAAGCCGGTTAATCTTCTAGTTTGGAAGATTACAAAGGAAGCGTCCACTGTGAACTTTAAGTTACTGGAATATGTAGTATCTAAGTCACTTGCTGGCCGGACTCATGTAGATAAGGTGTGTGCATTACTCCACATTTAATGCAGTTAAGTGGTAAATTCAACTTTTGACTCCATGCGGATAGGCTAACAAGGTTTTTTTGAATTAGGTCTATGCTTTTTTTAAGATATCAGGTTTTAAGCTATATACTACTTTAAGATCGATGGCATATAAACATGGCCGGCCATGTTTTGCAACATTACTTATGTCCCTTTCGTAAATAATGAACAATTGAGAACCCAGACACTTACCAGCATAATGCCGCTGGTGATTGGCTTCGATGACGATGGACTATTACTAAACTTGACTGTTTGTCATCTTCCCTTCAGGAAGGATACACACCATGAGTGAAGAGGGGCATTAATCCCGAACGACTCTAGTTTAAATAGCAATCGTTTTTGTAGGGCCATGCTAAGAGATTTTCTGAAGTGAAAAATATACCTTATACTAGAAGCCCTTTGTTTAGATGTATCGAAGACTGAAGCGCTTCGTGAATAGAGCCGTTGTCGTTAATGTTAGTAAGGCGTTTCATGTGAGACATATTCTCAATGTACAGAAGTGCGCACCAAGAGGCGTACTAAGTCCGTTTAATCTGAAATGTATTAACCTATTCACTTGTTACCAGTCTTGATTATAAATAAAACCTTACGGCTTCACCATCATGGTCCAATCCACGACCGTATTTGCAATTAACCCAGATAAGCAAACTCCGGACGGATTAAAGTGAGCTGGTGGTCGGTTTTGCTTATGAGTTGTGTTTGGCATACTCAAGAAGTCACTTAGGATGCTTAGCATTTCTGAATTGTAGTAGAAATATATCCATCTCTCTCTCCAATTCACTGAATGTTTTAAAAGAAATAGAGTCAATAGCAGCTTTAAAAGTTTTGACAAAACTTTCTGCCTGACGATTAAGTCACCAATGTCTGGAGGTTGCAAATAGATGTTTACAACCCATCGCTTTTCCACCAGGTTGCAACCGACTGGTGCAAGATGCATACCATTGTCAGTTTCTAATACCAGTGGAACACGTTTGAGATTGAGTAATTTTCCCATTGCTTGTACAGTAAAATTTACATTTGGAGGATTCTTAAAAAGTACCTCCGGCCATACCAAGTATAAATCAACGATAACGATTGCACAAAATTTGAAAAGGAACGGACCACAATAATCTGAATAAATTTGCTACCAAGCGTCGGTCATTGCTGGCTACAGATCACACAATGAAGCATAATATTTGAAATTATTACAATTGTCACAGTTACTTGTTCTACGACGTATTTCTCGAATCATGTCCTAATAGCTTACTGATAAATGTCGCACTAACAGTCTGAATAATTAGTGAGTTAAGCTTGTAGTGACTGCCGTGATAAATAATTCACACTTTGAATCTCTTTTCATGAAACACAGATCATTAGCCTAGCTTCCTATTCAAAAGCTGTACCGATACTAACTGAAGTTACGTCAGTAGTAAGTGCAGAGTGCATGCTGAAAGAGTGGGTTCCTAAAACTATATCACTTTATGGAAATTTTAATGAAATTTTTAGACAGGCTTCCTAGTCATTGTTCCACGTGAGTGAACTAGACGACAAAAAACTCGTAATAGACAATCGGCGTTATAAAAAAAATTAAGTGCAAAAGTCGATAGTGTTGTACAGCACGTATTGGTGAACATAGTTTAGTAGGATATCTAGAAGATGGTACATTTATGAATGGAGAGTGAATGTTCCGGATTTGGCTATTACTTTCAAATAAGTATCCAAAATACTCAAAAACAATCACAGAATATTTTTTCAGACTAACTACATAGTGAGGTTCTCAGTTTTATATTATAAAATCCTCTTGAGAGACACCTTTCTAATATTTTCATTCGGATAATCCAAACAAATTGTTAATTTTCGTCAAGACTGATGAAGCTTCGTTTGGTGGGATTTAAAGATAACTTTTTTAAACCCAAATTTAGGAGTATTTTTGGCCCATAAAGTCCGTCAATAATGTATTCAGTTTTAACTGTAATGTGTGTTTTTGTTAGGATGGCTCCTAGAAACCTCAATTTTGATATCACGTATTGATCTGAATCAGGTAACCATTGATCACATGGAGGCACTGGACCGCTGTTTTGTCCTAGTATGGGACTCTTCAGCAGTGCGCACCCACTACCCAGTCAGGGATCGGACCTAGGACCCTCTGGCTCCACGGCGAACGCTTTACCATTGGATTCCTGAGTCGGCTCCCAACGGTTGATATTTCCAATTCAGCCAATTCGTGAAACGCTTGCGCAACCTCATTCATGCCATCGGAAGGTAACTGCCCTACACCCGACACGGTTAAACCTCATCGGTCGTGTCTTCACACCGTACTCCAAAAATCACCTCGAGTAGCTGGTCACTGGCTAGCCGATATTAGTCACACTTGAGGGAGGGGTTGTGGAAAGGTAGATTTTTTCCGATCCGAAACTTTTTCGAAGCGTCCTTTCCAAGATGTTGATCCCAAGTACCACATATCTAATTTAGGCTTTAATATAAAAGAAAATCTATCCACACTGTATGTATGCTGCGTCCCTGATCACATTTACGCTTTCTAAGGACTATTTAATAGATCTCAACATTTTTATCAGCGCCTCCTATAAGCATTGGTGCTCTAATCAATATCTCCAAGCACATATCTCTACAGAATTGATACTACTGTACAGATGTAACTTCCGTAACATCCGACAGCAGCAGTTATAGGTGTCTCCAATAACCACCACATTACTAGAACCATTATCTGCTTCAGCGAAATTGTGAAACACGTGAAAAATGAATTAAATCTAGGGGACTTCTTGAGACAACAGTTGTGACATCGAAATATCAGTTTGTCACTCTTCTCCAAGCATCTGTTTAAATTCATAGATTTGCCAAAGTCAAATAAACTCGTTCTACGAAGTAAACCTTTCTCATGCAACTGGGCAGTAACAATTTCCTCGAAATTAACGAGCATGCGATTAATCGCCAGAATTGTCAATTAAACTGTGCGCAGTGACCTTGAAATGAAAAATCACCATCTCATCGGTTCGTCCCTACTCTATGATCCTGCCATGATTGCAGTGTTCAAAGGTTTGGAACCCTAAAGAGCTATTAATGAATAAGTCGAGGTTGAGTGGCAAGTTGTGAAGTATTTGGTGCGAATCTTTATGTATATTATTCCAAGTACTGCTCGGTAGTGTCTGGTCTACATACGCGTGCTACAGATTGAGCAGGCTGAGTACACTGCATGTTGTGCTAGAGTCTGAATAAGTCGATAGTTTATTCAGTTCCTTGGAGTCACTACATAGTTGGTTTATTTTTCGTACAAAGTGGACAATGGTATCTAACGTGCGGATCTCTACCGGTAAACTATTCCAAATGGCAGTGAATTAATGCACGAAAAAATTTGATCGTATTATAGTCTTAAAATGTTCCATCCACACTGTACCTGTATGGTTTCTGAGGCTGTAATTAGTTGTTTCGATTAATTTTAATATAGGGCCAGGGGGAGTATGCCAAACGGTGTACAACTATGAAATAAAATGTCAAATTGAGCTTAGCTCGTCTTTTCCAAAGTGGTTCTAGGCACAGCGTGTCTCACCGTGTAAAGTAGTTTAGCCCACAATCCATCCTCAATATCTTTTATATGAAGTATCTCTGTATTCCTTCAATCTTCAGCTCATCACTTATTCGGAGGCTGCTGAGTACGAGTGGACAGTATTCAAGTGGCATGCGTACACAGACCTTATATAGTACCAGCCTACACTCACGTTGATAGAAATTGTGGATTATGTGACTCATAAAGCTGCGTGCCTTTGAGGTGACAGATGTTGTTTGTTCCTTGAATGTAAGATCCGTAGTGTATCTTAAGCGTCGGTCCAGAACCGTCTTATGTTCAGAGATTTGTCGTCTAACTCTTGCTGTACGATCTAAACAGTGTTGTGTAGCTCATTTATGTCGCATGAGTAGACAACTTTCAAGTCATCTGCGTATAAGAAAGTTTTACCAGTGTTAAAACAGCTACTGATACTGTTGATATATATTGTAAACAAGAGAGGTCCTAGTACGCTTCCTTGTAAAATCCCACTGGTTACTCTCTTAGGAGATGATTGTGCTGAGTTTACTTTGGTTATCTGATACCAACTGGTTAAGAATGATTTAAGCCAGCTCAGTACATGTTCCGAATCCTTATAGAGCATAACTTCTCATAGAGTATGCTGTGTGATACCTTGTCAAAGGCCTTAGATATATCGAAGTATAGGATTAAGATTATTTTGTGCATATCGCGATAAGATGTTAAGTAATTAAATAAGTCAAAGTGACGGGTTAAAAACTGTCGACTCTCTAGAGAACCATGTTGTGATTTAGATATTTGGCTTTGTGCTGGTAAGTATTCTGAGATGCCATTTTTTATTATCCTCTCCATGATTCGTGAAAGAACAGGAGTAATATTTATAGGCCTATAATTACTTGCAGAAGCTCTATCACCGGCCTTATATTTGGGGATGATATAACTAGTTTTCTAAATGTTTGGGTATTTTCCTGCGTCTAACGACAAGATGAACAATTTAAGGAGTAGAAGTGGCATATCCTCACCACATCCTTTGAGGAAGACTGATGGGAGGCCATCGGTTCCTGAACCTTTTGTAGACCTAAGGTTTCCGATAGCTTCAGCTATGCATTTAGCGCTGAAAGGTATACTGGACAATGTACTGTCTACAAGTTCCATGCGCATATAATTTGTAGGTAGTTTACCCTCAAAGTTGCTGAGCAGGTTATTAAAAATTTCGCATATTGCTCTGGGGTCGTTGTATATCTTGCCGCTCTGGATCAAAAATGGGATATCTGTTGGGATGAGTGTACTTTTACTCAGGAGTGCTGTCGGACTATTCATTATAATACTGCTTCAAAGCGCATTAATCTCTTCGTTTCTTTTACCTCGATCAAGTGACATTCTAACAAATTCTAAGGTTTCCCACATTGAATGTAGACATGAAAAATCATGAGGAGAAAAGTAACGATTCGAAAGCCTTCCGAGTTTCTTTCAGTGTTTACGTGGGAAAAATGATGACTTATTCCTAGAGGGCATGCACATTGTTTTGAGGGCTACGTTATTTAAATATGATAAAATTGTCGTGTAAAAAACTATTAAAGAGTCTTGTAGTGAGTCAGTAGTAAAGAAGCTGCTCCAATCAGAGCATTTTATTAGTCTGATCGAAAGCTCGCAGTCTGTAATCCTAAAGCACCGAGTGTCTTTGTCACGTCGGTACTGTTTGAGTGCTGTTTTCAGTGAGGGAATAGGTAAAGAACAGAAAACCACTCTGTGGTCGCTAGCAAACCATTCACTACCGACTTGTGTCGTAGTGGATATGATACTGTGGCAAAATATCAGATCTAAGACATTGTTACCGCTTGTAGGTTGTGTGATAAACTGTTTCCATCCATATAAATTTATGGCTGCAATTATGTCGTTATGGGCCATTGCCTGTTTTCCAGTTAATGTGTGGCAGGTTAACATTTCCTGCTATCACTTTGTAATCTAAGGTTTAGGCCCGTGCAAACAGACTACAAAGTGCTGTGTCTATTTCTGGTCGTGAGCAGGGTGCTCTGTACACACAGCCTACAAGCATCTTATAATTAGTGCCACACACCACAAGGCAGAGTGAGTCAGGGACTGTACTTAGTGTTAGTTCTACTTTTGTCACAGTGGCGTGACTATGAATGTATATTATACATCCTCTCCTCTTTGGTTATCTCGGTTAGTACGATGCAGTCAGTACCCATCTATGTCTATGTCGGCATCCAGTACTGAAGACGAACACCATGTTTCTGTTACTAATATGGCTGATGGCCTAGTGATAAGAACTGTCGTTCTGAGGTCTGATATTTTGTTAACTATCGAACGGGCATTGATGAGCATAATTTTAAAAAGGTCTGTGTTCATTTAGGTTTAGGTATCATTGTTAGAGAGGCTGAGATTATAACTATGTACAAGACTTAGACTGGATGCCAGGAGTCTCCAGCATTAACTTAGGTGAGATGTAAGTAGGTGTATACTCGGTGTTTGTTTCATGAGATCCGTGTTCTGAACGTCACTGTTATCTATGTGGCAATCATTTAAGACCGGATGTGAGATGGTAGCTACGTTTTTCTTTAGTGGTGATAGGGGTTGGGAGCATTCAAGATTGACATCAGTTGTTGGTTCAAGTAGGGTGGTAGAGGTAGCGGACAAGAGTGAAAAGGGTTGCGTTGTGTCAAATGAGGATACGCGAAGAAAGGATATAAGTGAGCATATGTAACATTAAGTTCACAGTAGTTGGATAATATGTTATGAGTTCTAGGCATATAGTCATGAGCAGAAACGTTTGCTATAGGAAATTGTCTCGGTAGTAGATTACCATATCCAGATGGCCACTTATATTGGTGGTACGGAGTCTCCATGGTTGTAGTGGGTCATGCTACTATTCGTTCGGGACTGCGATGGTACAAGTGGTAGTGGGTGACTTCGGTGTGCAGTGTTGTCCTGGTCAGATAGTATTTGGTACTCTGGTTAATTAGAGTTTATCACTCCGTTTTTTTAGAGTATGTACATTAACATGAGGATGGGGGGAGAAAAATCGTTTAATATCACACTGGGTATTAACTTTTAGTCTGGATGGTGGAGATTTAGTATACTAGCATTTTGGGGTTTGTCGTTACTTTCATTGTTTGACCTATTAATGTCTCTACTGCTTTTGGTGTTGTTGCTATCTAAGCTAGTAGCATTTACATTCTCCTACAAAGGATGGTGTGATACTTGGTGAACTTGACCTCCTAACGGTGACTGGAGCTTGAAAAGTAAGAGGGCAAGAAAATAAAGTAGGAATATCTGAGAAAATACCGCGAGCGGGCTACCCAACACCATGTTGGTGAGGTACGATTTTTCCATGCTCTGTCCGGCAATCAGGTGTTTACTCACCTGACTCGTGAGTCGCCCTCAAGTAAAAATTAAAGAAGAATCTACTTTAGAACAAAACAATAACGATGAAACTCAATCACACCTAAAGAATTGCCCCACCGTCTGCATAAAAATTTAAAGTACAGTATATATAGTTATAATTGATAAGTGTTTGTTTCTACGTAAGTGTTTGGTTTCCGGGACGGCTTGGCCATCTGGAAGAAAATAAACATGGTGTAGAACCTTGTGTACGCAAATGCATTTAAAAGAAAAAAAATTTCATAAGGGAAAACAAGAATATATATAAGTGCGTGCACTTGCTAGAAGTCAGATCAACTAGGTAACCTTAAACATGTGACGGCCGCCTTTTATGATTGGTTCGTAACAGTGGGTACTGACAGTACCCATCAGGTTGAAAATTATAGCAAACGTTTAGGAAAAAAAATCAATTACCGAGAATATGAGGATGCTTAAGCTTATTAGGGTTAGATGAAGCTATAAGTCAGTGCGAAGAATATAGCTAATGTAGAAAGCATATTGGAACAGTACCGGATGATATCTCCAGTTGATTAAGAGTTCGAATGTCGATAAAATGGATGAAAACTATGCGGTTATCTGAGAGAGCATAGATGTTAACCGAGGGAATTATTATTCCTAACCTGTGTCTACGATCATGTATGGATTTATAATAATTGTTTGTATAATAATAATAATAATAATTTATTCTCAAGTAACAATTTGTACATGAGAGCATGCCAGTTTACAGGCATGATCTGAATGATATAAGTTTACATACATACAAGTATTTCGACGAAGTTTTAGTGTCAGGAATTTTGTAGGTATAAAGATATGCATTGAGAACCAAACCAATTGCAACAAATTTCACAGTATTAGGACACCATTTATATGTGTTGTAGCATGGTGCATATATGACAAAGTCCCGCGCGCTCCTTGACCAATGCGTTACAGTTCCAGAAAACGGCTAAGGGTTAGCAGATTGGATCACTGTGCATGTTCAGACGCGAGATAGGAGCAAGGGTACTTGAAACTTGGGTGTTGAGGAGAAGGCAATAGTTTTGTGCCAGTAAGTTCCATATTTATCTTGCACATAATTTTCTGCAACTAGAGGAAAGACAAAAGAAGGAAGAACACAAAACAACAGCACTGGTATTCCGGGGTTAACAAAACTAATGGGCAGGATTAGTAATTATACTTCCAACATGCCACTTATGCTTATAGGCTGATTGAAATGGAAGAATACTATCATATGACCAAGACAGGTGAGTGCTGTTGTTTTGTGTTCTTCCTTCTTTTGTCTTTCCTCTAGTTGCAGAAAATTATGTGCAAGATAAATATGGAACTTACTGGCACAAAACTATTGCCTTCTCCTCAACACCCAAGTTTCAAGTACCCTTGCTCCTATCTCGCGTCTGAACATGCACAGTGATCCAATCTGCTAACCCTTAGCCGTTTTCTGGAACTGTAACGCATTGGTCAAGGAGCGCGCGGGACTTTGTCATATACGCACCATGCTACAACACATATAAATGGTGTCCTAATACTGTGAAATTTGTTGCAATTGGTTTGGTTCTCAATGCATATCTTTATACCTACAAAATTCCTGACACTAAAACTTCGTCGAAATACTTGTATGTATGTAAACTTATATCATTCAGATCATGCCTGTAAACTGGCATGCTCTCATGTACAAATTGTTACTTGAGAATAAATTATTATTATTATACTGCGACCTTGTTAAGCTCGGTAGTGACTCTACTGAATGTGTGTGCAAATTCTTGAGGGGGGAATGAGTACACTATTTTGATATCATCTGCGTATAAAAAGGGTCTACCCATGCTAAAGCATTTGCATACATCATTTATGTAAGCTATAAAGAGCAATGGGCCTAAGACACTTCCTTGTATGACACCACTTGTAACCGGTTCGGCCTTCGAAACAGTGGAATTAATTTTAACTATTTGATGTCTATTACTGAGGAAAGAATTTAACCATGCAACTATGATGCTATGAAGGAACCACATCAATTAATGATAATTTTATACAAGTTTATCGACCAGGTATGTTGATAGTTTCATTAATTATATCAATCATATTACGTGATTGCCAAGGCTAGACAATGCTTTATGATGATATCCTGAAACTATTATGAGTAAGTAGTTGTAGTGTCAGTTTGCTATAAGCTAGTGAATAAAAATTGTTTCTTTTAAAAAAAAAGAAAAAAAATTGGAAAATCTAACAACAGAATTTAAAATCTTAGATATGACGTCACTACAGTTAGAAAGATGCTAGAGGTACTATAGAAATTTAATAAGTTACTCTAATTAGCTTAGTGATATTTGTAAATTGCGGGTAAAATAATTAGAACTAAGAAAAGTCGAACAAATGCGGAACTTAGTATGTTTTGCCTAAAAACAACACACTCTTTCGAATAGTATGTTGTTGTATAAAGTTGTATCCTAAGCAGAAAACGTTTCTAGTAGTGGTTTACACTAAATATACGTGGCTAGTCTAAGTAAACTATGTACATGCCAAGTACTAAAGGTGTGTATAGTAAATCAAATGGTAAATGGTTAAAACTCGCCTGGTTCTTTTTGGAATTTATCCTGATTTCTATGGTTCATTGTGTGATTTATGGCATTGTCAACTAGTAATCGAGAAATCTAGAAAAATGATTAGTTCTGCAGGCAAAGTATGCTCACAACACTTACCTCAGTTGATAGGTTTACCACTTATATTGCTCGCCAAATTGTTTAGGAATTAGTTTAAGTATTCAGTATTTAATAAAAAACAAAGTGACTACCGTTCCCACATCAAAAGAGAGAGGAGAAGTGGGTAGAATAACACTTATATTTCGATAACGTTTGTCGACTTAGGGCAAAGAGAAATATATTGCTTTTTTGTTTTATTTTATGTTTGCTTTTTATTTATTTATTTTCAACATTTCCTAACTCGAAAATTTTAGGAGTTACGTGATCACTATTTTTTTGTTTTTTTTAGGCAGAAACTAAAACTGTGGACATTGCCGCCTGAATAATCGGTTTAGCCCGACTAACGCTTTTAGTTACCTTTGTAGCCTTTATGTTCTTACTTGCTGATTCCGTGTTTGTTTGATTAGATAAACGATCTAATAACACGAATGGTAGTTCATTATCTAGGTAGGCCGGTTTTAGCCTATCAATACTTACTGAGTCGATGTTTCCTTGTTTTTGTATTACAAAATACTTAGGTTTTCTTGAAATAACCTTAAATGGACCTTCAAAAGGAGGTCTAAGGGGTGCTTTTACTTTGTCACACCTTATCCAGACGTGCGAGCAACCGCTTAGATCTTTAGGTAAAAATGTCGCTCGTGATTGTTCACGAGTATTAATCGGTTTAAGTTTAGACATTTGGTCCCGCAGTTGGTCTGCGTAAGTTCCTAAGTCGAGCGTTTTACTGTTGGTGTGAGGGCTAATGAACTCACCTGGGAGTCTCAGAGTGGTCCCAAAAACTAGTTCTGCCGCTGAACATTGTGAGTCAGTTTTGACAGCTGTTCGTATTCCCAACATAACTAATGGTAGGAATTCTGTCCACTGACTGGGGTTTGAGTGACATATAAGAGCGGCCTTTAGTTGACGATGGAACCGTTCTACCATCCCGTTTGCTTGAGGATGATATGCCGTGCAGCGAATTCTGTTTGAGCCTAGGAGTTTAGCCAAGTTATTGAATAGTTCAGATTCGAATTGAGCCCCTCTGTCTGTCGTTATTGTAACAGGTGTACCAAAAATGGTCACCCAGTTTTGTATGAAGACTTTGGCTACTGTTTCGGCTGTGATGTCCGCGATCGGTACGGCTATAGGGGACCTCGTAAACCTATCTATACATGTAAACAGGTACGTAAAGCCATTTGAACGCGGTAAAGGGCCCACTAAGTCGATATGTACGTGTGCGAAACGCGTATCCGGTTGGGGAAAAACTCCGATGGGTGAATTTGTGTGTCGGCTAACTTTTGTTTGTTGACGCGCCGAACATTCTCTGACCCATTTATGTACATATTTCTGAAGATTTGGCCATATGTATCTGGCAATGATTAGTTTAATTTTCACGCCAGGGTGAGACAATGAATGAAAGTTATTAAATATTAACCGCCGCATATTTTTGGGAACGAAAGGTCGAGGCATCGCTTTTGTCGTGTCACAATAAATTAGGACATCTCCCTTAGATGATGGCAGCTGTTTCAGTTTCAGGCTAGAGCATTTAGTTGACAGTAAGTTTTGTAATTCTTGGTCAGTTTCTTGACTGTCTCTTAAAATCTCGAAGTCTACTGCAGACTGTTGTATTATATTCGTTTCTAATCCAGATAATGCGTCTGCCGCCTGATTGTCTTCGCCTTTTACGTGCTGGATATCACTAGTAAACTGTGATATGTAGTCAAGGTGTCGGACTTCTCGAGGCGAGTATTTATCAGTTTTCGCTCTTAATGCGTTTGTTAGCGGTTTATGATCAGTATAAACTGTGAATTCTCTGCATTCTGGCATGTGACGGAAGTGCTTGATGGTTAGGTAGATTGCGAGGAGTTCTCTACCAAAGGTGGAATATCTCGTCTCTGCTGGAGCGAGTTTTTTTGAGAAGAATGCGATTGGTTTCCAGGTGTTTTTAACTAGTTGATTAAGAGTACCGCCTACGGCTTTGTCTGAAGCATCTACCATTATGGCAAGTGGGTAGTGAGAGTTCGGATACGTTAATGTAGATGCTTGAGCAAGTTTATGCTTCAATTGGTTTATAGCATCGACGGCCTCAGAGGTCAAGTTTCCACGTTTGAGAATTGATCCATTGAGCTAGTCATAAAAATCTACGCAGTCGGGGCTGAAAAAGAAAGGGATGACGTACCTGTTCAATGCACACGGAAGTGACCTTGCGACGGCGAGGAATTGAACGCATGGGTCTGTCGCGCCGTGGTCTCGAAACTCTGCCTCTGCGTAACACAACCGAGCTCCCATGTTTTCTGTCCGAACGAAGATGAGCTGAGAGTTTGGAGGCGTGGGAGTTCTAATCCTAATAATCATAGTCGTCAGACCAGTCCTCATTGAAGTACCAATATATGCAAATACAAGAGTACGGTGAAAGGTGTGTGAAAAAAGCAGTTGAACGAAAATACTTAGTTAAAAACCGTAAACAGCAACGCACTCACTCTAGACTGGCTAAATGTAGAACTAGTTGCTTTCTACTCTGAGTAGAGAAAATTGACCAAGAGCCTCCAGCTAATCGTTTTTCCTAAAACATACATGGCCAGCATCAATGATGAGAGTCTATGCAACTATTTAATTTAAGGGTTTATTTATTGCCACAAATTTATTTAAAGCGCCATTTTTTGCAGTGTGCGTTACATCACAAGTAATGGGTGACGAGCGACTAAAGACGCTCGATGAATTGCTCTCTGTAAATACTGCAGATGAATTACACCGTATCGTTCGTCAAAAACGGTAGTTTTTGAGCTAAATGTTACGCCTTATAGGGCTGAAGTTGAGCACAAGAAAGATGAGCTGCGTCACCTTGTTGGTGAAAGACATCGAGATATTATTGATGCCTCTGACCGAATACTGTTAATGAAACATTTAACTCATGAGGTAAGAGTTCTGTATGTTTGACAAGTATCAGATTTCTGTTTCGTTAGATCAGCTGAGGTCATATTTGGCTACTTGGAATCAGGATATCGAAACGGCTAATGAGTAAGTTATCTGTTTAATAATTGTAGTGCTTCTGCTCAAACACACTCACGCGACTTATTAACTGCTTCTCAGCTGAAGTTGATGCTTGACATACCTGAATTGGTAGGTTTGAAACAATAAGTTCCAATGAAAGATCTGGAATTACATGGACTTAGGACTGCATACTTCGTCTGCGAGAATGTTTTTCCTTGGCAGACATCTAAACGCCCGACTAAGTCTTAATCGTGAAACACAGCTGTCACATGTAAACACAAACGTTTTGGTCAGTCGGGCATGGGATTCTTTGGAGCATATGGAAGCAGCTGTCATATCGGCATGCCGTAAACGGTTATGCTCTCCTCCATCAGCTAAAGAAGTACTGAAATATATGAAATTATACATTTTTTAGGAATTATGTGACTCCCTTACTGCTTTGTTAATGCTGGAGGACCTTTCCTTGCTACAAGTACTTGAAGAATTTTTCAATGGTAGAAAGGTAAGTTGTCTAATAAGCACTAAACCTCGAAAATGTAATATAAAGCAATTCTTATTAGTAGTTGTTGTCCGCTTCAGATATGTAGTATCTTACTAGTTGTCTACAAAGTGTATTGTGAGTAGTTCTTACTGTGTCTAGGTATAGACCAATTTTATAAACACGGTAACGGGAGTACTAGATACAGATTTGTGCAGTTAGCTTTGAGTCACATGTTTTCTAAGAGGGCTCTTAATGGAGCTTAGTTGTTCAAGCATGTGTGCAAAGCGAATTTTAGACCTACAAACTATCAAGTACAATTTGAGTGTTAAAGCTTGTTGGATTAGGTGGTATCCTACCAGTATGAATATCTAAAAACAACACTGATTAAAGTGTTTACTTGTCTATGTTAGTGGGGGCATTCACGGCTATATTTTGTTGATAAGACTAATGATGAGCAGAGTAACAAATAGTCGGTGACTGGAAAATCATTTCTAACAGATCGCTAGTTCTGAAAATGACAGTTTTACGTAGCTGGTTTTATCAGCTTTATAGTTAGTAGAATATCATATGATCAGTACCATACTTTATTTGTTTATCTATTCGTTTCATACCGTATATTCTCTAACTTCATTCGCTTTCAGATCTACATTGCCCTTAATTTTATATTTCGTTGGCTGTTTTCATTTTTGCTAATTATCCTGCTAATCTTTGTAAGGTATGAAAAAAAAACAAATACGCACTTATGCCAAGTAATAGGTTGTTACTGGGAATCTGATGTGTGGTCTAATTATGCTTTTTACTACTGAAGTATTCTTTTGTCAACAAAGCCAAGTCATCCACTGTTGTTATCTTAATACGACAGTTTAGCCTAGTTGTCGTGACTTATTCGGGCTGCCTTCTTTATGACCACTTCATACTTGGATAAGTTAGTGTTAAATCGTAATTCTAAACGTTGCGTAGCGTTTATTACAAGCACGATATTTTTTATGAATAACCGTAGTGTCATTTTGTTACCAGATAAGTAGAAACGAATCAGTCCAGTTTTGATGGCGATGAAAAAACTTAAAATGCAACCTAAACTCTACTGAACTAAAATAGATGATGTACCACAAACAAACACCCCTTGGACTATCTTTTTTTCATGCTATACAGCGCCTAAAACCATTATCGATAAGTGATTTCCGTTTTCACGTCTTTTGCAGAAAGGTGGTACCTCAGTGTTTGTCTCCATATTTAGTGCTTTAGTTCTAATTATGAATGTTATCCGGTCACACATTAGATGAAACATTCTCCCCCTCATAAGAATTACTTTCAGATTTTTTCGTTAGTGAAAATATCATACAATCCTTAGTTTCCTAGAAGTTCCTCGTCTTTTCGTACCTAGCCATACACATGTTCCAAATTTTGCTCCAATAATCCATCTATACAATTTCGTAGTGGACACAATTATGAAACAATTCGTCATACTATCTTAAAGTATTTCATCCTAAATTATTTATAAATTGTTTTAAAATGTTTCCTTAAACATTCCCCTTTCTAATGTATTTCATTTAAGGTGGGGTTATATTGCTTGCTGGGTAAACATTATTTACCACACCGCGAAACCATCAAACTCAAGCCTAATTCCATCCTGTCAGCTCGTAAACAGATTTCGTTAGTCGTCAGACATATTTTGTCAACTTTGGAGTATCTTGAGTTTCTGTTTTTGCCCAGTACTAATGATGGAGCATCTGCGCATACAGGAGCTCTTATTTCCAGAATAAGTTTTTTTGGCAATTGGATTTTTCAAGGTATTACTGGTGGTGTGAAACTTTTAAAATTACTTTTACTACCTTGTATTTATCGTTACTTTCTCTGTTTAACTTTGATTTGTGCCGTAAATATTGAGGTTTTGTGTCGTTTAAACTTAATATAATCCAAACGTTATTGGTCAAAATGAAAAATCGCTTGCGGCAAGCTAGTAACTTAACTCTAATGTATAACCTCAAAGTGCAGTTATAAATATGATCTCGTTTTTATTAAGTATACTAAAATCTTTAATATCCACAATTTACGTACAGTGGATATTATTAGTAACATGTATACTTAAAGTCCTGACTAGCGGCTACGGTGCTTAGCTGATTTTTCAGTTTTGACACTTTTTCTTTTGAAAATAACACTTTGGGTGAAAGTCATAACACTAATCATAATTAGTATATTAAATACTATGTATCGTATCTTCTGGTAACAATACTTTGAAGCTTCAAAAGCCATAGAAATCTAAGGTAGTAGAAATGTTGCATTCAGTAATCATATTCTTTTTTGAATTAACACGGATTAGTTATATTCATTACCAATGATCAGCGTGCTTAATCCTAATCATTGGCGGACTGCAAATCATTGAGTTTTTGCAAGTTTCCCAGTCTTACCATGGCAGTATGTTTTGATTATTTCAGATTCATCCATCTTCTCCAAAGATCGTCTTTATACATATTTGCCTACCGATGTACTCAATTTTAAACTGAAGAGTTTTAGATTTTCGGACGACTTTTCTGATTTTAAACAAGATGAAAGATATAACTTGCTGATAGATTTGTTGCATGAAGGTTGGGATGCTTGGCGAAATAAGTGAGTTTGCCTTAATTTATTAGTTTCATTTGCTATTTCTAACCGCTATCAAAATAAGTTGTGTCAAATATCAAAGCAAGATCCGACCATTTGTGGTTAGTATCATAAAATTATAGGCGCAGTAGAATTAAATCCATCAGTCGTAAGCAAAATTATGTTTGATACAAGTGTGCGTTAGCCCGGTTTTCCACACCACAGCACGGAGAGATGAAACTATCAAAATAAATATTAAAGTAGAAGTAGTAATAAAAAATTACATAGAGAATACGATACAAAAGTAAATGATGGATACATTGTATATTAAGTACACAGTAATTCTAAAACTCAGGATCTACCTACAAACAAGAAACCTGTCATCTAACATCTCTAACCATTGATTGAAATTATTTCTCTGACCCATTCCATGTATTCTATATTTATAGCAGCTTACCCTACCAATTTATGACTTCGTGGAGTGATCTAATGTCTTGGTTTGACTGCCTCTAGTTTACTTTCAGCATACTGCTACTTCATTGTTGAGACCGGCAGTATTTGGGCATACGTAACACATATCTTAGTTACCTTTACCAATGAGAATTCACAATCTCAACCGATTCGTCAGCTTTACATAGTATCCTTTGTTTAGTATATGTATTGCTTACTCTGAAACATTTTGATTAGGCATTTGAGTATCCTATACTTTTAGGAATCACACCATGAAGCAAAAGTGAACTGTTGCATAATATACTCACCTCTTTGTTAGTAGATGAACTCACTTAAACTACAAGGCACGGGTAGATAGAAACCAATTGACTCTCGCAGGGACTGCAATTTGCGAGAATTTAGATAAAATAGTCGGTGTTTCTAGGAAAATGTCTATGATGGAACTTAATAAAAAGGCGGAGAAAACTCTGACAAACACCACTCCAGTTACCAGTTCTGATATACACTGGTCATAAGCTGTTTCTCGACTAATAGTGCTCGCGTATGGAACCTCCACAAGGTTCACATACTTATTTGTTACACTTTTTAATGACAAAAACTGCCTAAAACCTAGCAGTCAATAAAGTCAAATGTCGCTTTAGAGTTGGGAAATACAGCTCTTAAACATTAGTCTAATGTCTGTATAGCTAACTGGATTTAGTGTGTCAGGTCCTTCATGCTTTCAGAATTGAGCTACGATCCTTTCGAATTCTCTAAAAGTTATAACGGGCTTTTATCAACCTCCTATTTCAGTTATTTATGAATGGTCGACAACTGAATAGTAGTCACAGGTTAGCTAAAATTATCCATCCCCCTTTTCAACCGCCTAGGCTTAGAGTAGATCTTACCTTACATATTACTAAAGGTAAAGATAGGAACAGTAATTTTTTCATTTTATGATTATGGGGCACATTCTGCTTATCAGGTCACTCAAGACAACCACGTCACTTTGGTTGCCACTAAATTTAGGAAGGGGTGGGAATAAGCCATCTAAGTTTGATAACTTGTGACTCCTCATAAGTTAAAATTACACGTAAATCTTAACTTTGTTAGCGAAGCCTGTAGCTATTAGCTATAGAACACAGGACCGACGGATCAACGTTGTTAGGAGTACAGACTTTTAAAATGTCCCCTATAGTGCTGCGCCAAGTGTTCAGGACGGGTGCTTGGTCAAAATCCAGATAGGTACATCAAAATGAACAACAGTTTTGTGCACTCCATGTCAGTGGTAGTCAATCGTAATATAACCTTTGATCATCAAGTCCCCACTGACAATTCAAAAGACTATGTTTAGACGCACTGCTTAGTCAGATGTTCCGTTTCCATTACCTCATCTACCTAAAACACTTTACTGAAAATATTATTCAACTGTTAATGGAACTAATACTTGGTTGCATCTAGGCTGGAATTCATCTGTATGTAGGTGGAAATTACGAGAAGATATCGTTCTGCGTACCCTACTATGCTGCTACCTTGACGTGGTGGTCGGGCTTGCCTACCGTTGTGACTCAATCGGGCTATACTGTCTGGAACAATCGTTCTCCAAGGTTCTATTATGCCAGGCAGGTCTGTTGAAGAGCGGTTAGACTAGAATCAGCAAATATAAGGTCTGGGGATGTAGTCGTACTGTCAGCTGTACAGAGGTGTAACGGCAGTAAGGTGTTTTCCTCAGACAACCAGTATAACAGCGATGCTGCCTTCCCACAAAGGAAGGGTGGAGTTAGAAAATGTCTACCCTAAAAGTGCATACCTCACCTCACTCCACGGATTTCTATCTCCGGCAGTAAGCCTCTAACAAGTACGGAGCTACGGCAACAAAAACCTCTCTCAAAAAGACCATGTGTGACCGGCCTCAAACAGTTGTTCTTTGAGCACTGCGGTCACTCTCCCAGGTATTTAAGATCAATCCCAACCCAATTCGCTTTCCAGGTACATCAAGAAGAACCCTTCTACTGTGTGGGCAACTGAGAAGAGATAACCGCCCTTATACCTCCAACAGCACACATGATCATCGTCATTTTAATCAAACTCCTTCTTCTATTCCAAAATTATTTTCCATACCCCTATTTTCAAACCTAAATCAATATCTTCAACCTCCTCCTGTGCCATCAGTGCCAATGATTTTAGCCCACCAAATAATATCCCTAGTCTACTGAGACCTCGCTCCAAACTTCAAATTGAAGCATTCAATGTTCGAACCTTGTGTCAAATTGGGCAGCAAGCCGCCTCCCTAGCTACGACATTGGAATCCTGTGCCATTGACGTATGTTGTGTCTTCGAAACACATACAGGATCCTAGCGTAGCCATTCACTTGACCTCACCCAATCAATATGAAGCACCTACGCGATACACCCTTCGCTTATCTAGCTACCCGACAGACACTTCTCGTGGGCTATCCGGTGTAGGTATTGCACTAAGTATGAGGTCAGACGACGAGTATTAGGCAAAAGTGGTCGATCAGTCAACGAAGTTGTGAATCTTCATCGACTGAGGTGGTTGGGACATGTGTTACGTATGCCTACCCAACATGTGCCTCAATCGGTAATGATAACTTATATAAGGGTAGAATGAAAGAGAGTTAGGGGCGACTAAACCAAAACATGGCGTCAGTCCACGAACTCACTGGCTGCTAGTTTGAGTCATGTAGGTAGGTGTAGACTGTCTTGTTGGATTTTGTGCAAGTGCTGTAACAAGTGGTTGGAAACTTATGATGAAACAGCTAAAACTCGGTCACAGTGGCGCAGGTGTATCTACTATGTGTCCTCCTTAAATCATGAGCTTAAAATTACTTCATATCTTTCTTTTCACGCACCAATTCTTTCTCTCTGGACCATATTCTATATGTTAGCTGTTTTCGTTATTATTATTATTGAATTAATTTCTATTAATATGGTGTTAATCTTGCTATGCTTTTGGGGTATGGCAACTGGGACCGACGCACACATGTGCCAGATTCTATGTTGAACAGTCATACATCGTTCCCCATTTCAGGTCTTTTTGGAGATTTCTAGTTTTATAGGAATCTAATTGATTATTTCTGCCTATGATGTAGCACTTGGTACAACACTGATATCGGCCAGACCCGACGACAATGCCACATAGTCCCCGAATAAGCTCACATGAAACATTCTTCGAATTTATAGGTGGGAAACTATTTTGTAGTTCTTCGGCGATCTATTGAATATAGGTCTTAGTAACGCGGTACACGTTGATACTAAAACTCTTTAGAGTCATAGCCAAATCTATCATAGTTCGATTTGCATCAGTGTATGAATATAGAGAGAGACCAGTTTGAGCGCTATGTAGTTTTAGAAAACTGTATCAAATTTCGTATTCGATGAGAGCCTTCATAGAATCGACTACTCAATGTCGTTTAGTCAAGAAAGAGATTTCGACAAGGACACATATATATGTATATATGCTGGCGGACGTTTTCCTCATTATTAATCACCATCAGAATGTCTGTATATAGACTGCGTTTGTATCTGGCAGTACTCCGAATTGAAGCAGCGGTTTTTCTTATGAAGCTGCTGCTGTATCCTTTGACTTAGAGGCTTAGTTTGCAAGTTAGTGGAGCTACGTTAAGAGACGCAGTGTTATGGTAACTATCACCCGCAATACCTCATCCCATCCGTTCGACCATTCAATTAATAATTCAGGAACCAAGGTTTTTACTCTCCTAGACATACCCTCTTTACTCGTCTATCCAGTTTATGTGTTGGATCTTCACACTTCGTCTTTTATAAAGTCACTACTGTCACATGCATGTAGTAAGTAGGCCTTCCATAATAGAAGCTGCGAACGCATAGCCGTACGAGAGCATTCCGTGTGGGTAAGCAGAATCTCCTTATACTCAGACGTATCAATACATTTGCAAGGGAGGGAGTAGTCTACCTGATGTAAGTTATTGAGTATTGAGTAGTAAGTGTATTGACTAGTGACACAAACTATGCAATTCACCGATTTGCTATTTGAAATAAATTTCCAATCTTCCTCTCGAAGAAGTGCATTTTGGATTATTAATAATTAGAAGTACGAAAGCATAACATTTTTACTGAACCTGTATTCAAACACAATTCTCATATTCATAATTTGAGTACTTATTTATTTATAGTGCCATGCAAATATGTCGAGAAGTCCTATCAGAATCACTGTCTCATATTTCTTGTTTTGAAACATTGGTTGACATTCGTACAACTATACTAGTTCTCGTACGGCGATTACAAACCCACAGTTCATCTTTTAGAAACACAATTGAAAGTGATACAAAAAAAACCGACATACGATTCATCAACTTTGATATTTGGATAGAATTATTACGCGATCTATTCTTACAAAGATTAAAGGTAATTCTGTTTAATTTTATCTAGTCTAACGTGATTAATTTATGAATTAAACGGTCGTTGTAATCACTACTAAGATTCATACATTCGTTTTAAGTAGGACTTATTTACAATAGCTGCTTCTGTAAAATTTTTAAACCTACACTAACAATAGCTTTTAACTTGATGTCATGATTCCTTACATTGGATACGAAAGCCAAAGCGACAAATTGGTCTGGTATCTGCATTTTAAACTCTAGTATTTGCACCAATTGTTAATTGCATAAACATATTTCTAACTTATTTTAACAATTCTATCTCTGTTAACATTACTCAAGTAGTTTTAGTATCAGTCAGTTTAATTACTTACAATTTTCTTACAGTAAGTATTTCTCAACGTATCTGTATAAGAATATAATCATGTATGTTATGTCTCTATTT
This sequence comes from Schistosoma mekongi, assembly GCA_034768735.1. Taxonomy (NCBI): domain Eukaryota; kingdom Metazoa; phylum Platyhelminthes; class Trematoda; order Strigeidida; family Schistosomatidae; genus Schistosoma; species Schistosoma mekongi. Next base: position 33,687,673 of record CM068305.1, on the reverse strand, counting down.
AATGTGTTGGTACTTTCAAAGAAATTAACTGTATTTATTTCTTCACCATATTTACAAGCATATACATCATTTATCTAATATAAAACGCTTTCGTTCATGTTTATTATAGATATTGTTCACGGATAGTTTTAAAAACTGTTTTAACGAGTGGATTGCCCAATTCGACCAAATATTAGTCATGAATTCAAGATTAAAAAATGAGAATAATTTATCGAAATTACTCTCATGTAATAAAGTAAGTTTGATTGATAGTTTCGTAATGTACAAACACTGAAACTTAACTAGAGTTTAAAAACTCCATTAGTAGTATAATATTGGTAGCATAAGTGTGTAGTATAATGTAGATCCCACATGAATTATAACACTAATGCCACACTATATACGGCGAACCAGCAATTTACGAAGACAGTCCTTTTCACTTTCAAGTGATATCACCTACTGGAAACTTATTTTACTGGAAGTATCTGATTAAATGGTGGAAATTTCTTTAGTATTTTTGGTTATTCTTCAATTCAGTGCATGCATGAAGACTAATAAAAATCTACTTAAAATCAGTTTCTGACTTGTGATTTTACACTACTCTAACTCTAGAAAACTCAGTCGTAATGTTTTCATTGGGAACCTAATTTCATCCTCTAGTTCAGTGGTAAAATTCTTGGTTAATAAGATACTTCTAACTAATGATAAGTCATTACTGTTGTTTTTCATTCCGAGGTTTTACATTTTTTACGATTAACTGAGGTTTCACACTAAATATGATGTTTAGATGTTGACTTAAATTTACGATCACTTTGAAATATTTGGTGATATAGGTTCACTGTACCTTATTATTGCTGAGATACTCCTACTCTACTCTTGAGCTGATATCTTCATCGATGTATAGCTGGTTATAAATATACTATTTAATCTTGTTTATGAAAGGTTTATGCCGTTTCATTATAGATCCAAACAAGTCAGTGAATTTATGAAGTATAAATGTTTAATGTGTACTCACGTTTACAATTTTTCTGATTTGTTTAGCCCTTTCTTAATAATCCGATTGAACACAGTCGAGTTGACTGGGCAAATTTTGTCTGGTCAGACTGTCTGAAAGATATTAACATGAATCATTCATCCGTTATACAAGAATCTGTTTTCGCTGAAGTACTAAAGTCTGGGGAAACATCAGGATCATCAATCACTGCCTGGAATAACGAAATTCTTCATTTAGTAAAATCTAACAATGTAGGCTTAGCTGTATTTTGTTGTCTTTCACATTTACCTATTCCTGACTCATTTGGTTTGATTGAGGATGGAAATGAGCAAGACTTAACATCATCAGCTCAATTATTAGTATTTTTGCAACGATTAGTCAGTGGAAACGCACCATTACTGTCTGGAATTAAACTAAATGGGTATACAGATTTACAAAAAAAACTTCACATCTTATTACCTGAATTTGTGTCGTAAGTTATGTTGCTGTAATTTTTGTGGTTAATTCGATGGTTTTCGTTTCATTACAAACACTACTGTTCACGAAAATGTTATATGACCATTTCAAAACAAAATGTGATGTAAGTCGTAGATTGCACCATTAGCCTAAATTTACGTTATAGGACAATCAAAGGTAATACTAATGCATGTGAATGTATAGTCTTATTAGCTCACTGTCCATCATGCTTAAATTCTTCTACTAAATGTTGTGCTTTGACTGTTAATTGTTTACAAATGTTGTACAGGCTAGCTCATGATTGATGGGGGTGGGGTACGATGATATATCAGGCATTTCCAATACTGTAATTTTCTTTTAGTAGCTCATACTTGTATTATCATGTATAAACGTTTTACTGAACCTGGGGATTCAAAATGTTTGTAGTATCACTAAGATAGATTTACACTACTTCAATAAGCTACGAGTTTCTGTATAATAAACGACTATTACAATGTGAATATGTATTAAGGTACGTTTGTAGTGCGGTTTCGTTTTTTAAAACACGTAGTCATGAAACACCACTAAAATCTTAAAATGTTTAGCCAAATGGTTTCTGTTTATCATACTTTTGATGTTATACGGCTTCTATATCAACACTACAGTTTCTTATTACCACATCATTTTACAGAGTATATATTATCACATCTGTTCAAAAGTAGTGTTTGAAATGACATATGGCACCATAACATACCTCTTTCTGCTTTTAGAAAGTGAGCTAAAGCAATAGTTCGCATATATATATATATATATATATATATATATATATATATATATATATATATTACATGTTATGTTTGGGGTTATTATTTCGCTATGCGTATACGATCTCTACCCTTACTTTCAGCTTATGCGATAAACTGAATTTTGTTATTTCAAATCATATTATAAAATTGACTTCGAATGTTGGTCAGGATTCTTTGGATATATGGTCTCTCGTATTTACAGCACTACAATCATCATTAAAGCAGTAAGGATTATTGTTTAAATTGCTTTTTTTCAATTAACTTAAATCAATAGCTTCATGGTTCAAGCCTGTTTTACCTTCTTTAGTTTAAACAGCCTACTTGTATCAATAGCTATCGATCACTAAGTATATCCCAATACCAAGTACAAGTACTTGGTTATCGAATTGAACTAGACCATAACAAGTGACTTTATAACGATTGTCATCATAGTCTAAGATCATTGAAGCAAACATTTTAGTTGGAATAATACTTTCTCTGGCTGTAGGTGCAATTATGATGTGGTGATTGAAATTGTCCATTCTGATAATCCAATCGGACGATATTAACTGAAATACTCTTTTCTTTAGTTCTTGCCATGCGTTGGGGAATTCGAATCTTCAAAAATACAATTATTTAGAAATCAGTCATAAGTCCTTGTGTTAATTTTCTGAAAGCCTAATTTCGTTAATCCTTCATCACATTAGTTTAAATAAATATAAGCATTAGGACGATTCCCAGAAACCTCAACGAAGCTTCCAGAACCCTTGAGAGAGCCATAGATGTTCCATCCAATCACTGGTCGATTGGACCTTCCAAAATCTTGACGTCGCTCAAACCTCTCAGTTCTGATTTGGTGAATTATAGTAATGATTTTGTTGTTTCTGAAAACTATAAATATACGAATACTTTGTACATGGCACGCTCTCTACCTTACTTAGAATAAAGCGTTCATCTCCTGTTCACATCTTACCCTTGTGTTCAAGTCGAAGTGTAGATTTAATCTTGAACTTTTACGAAGCAGATAAGAGTAGGATCTTGCGTCTAGTTAGCAGACATATCACTTGGTTATATCTCAGCATAAATATGGCATTGTTTATTTGTACTAATTAATTTAATATGATTTTGTACTCGTTTTGCAAAATAACCATTCATGTCAACTTTCGTAAAGTTCATGCAGTTGATGATTTTCCCTAACTATTAGTCTCTGTAATTTAATATGTTCCAATAAACGTTGACACGCATTGCTGGACGGTTTGGCTCACCTTTCCAGTGTTCTTTCTTCGATTCAGGACTAAGGATAGGAGCAGACTGACAATAATTTGAAAATTGCTGATCGCCCTACAAGTCATATATTATCCAGCTGACTTACTGTCCGTCTAAATGGCACAGTACGAACTCGTAAAGATAGGGACATATGCCGATGCATTTTGGTCGTCTTTGTTTATGCCTCCACGGACTGCAGCACAGATGGAGTGAAACATGAGTTCCATATGAAGTTCTCTAGCCTCCTTCAAAAAGCTAAGCGCTCAGACATAATAATTATAGCAATGGATTTTAATGCCTAAGTCGGTAAGCTGAATCAAGCTGAGAAACACTTAGGTGGGTCACTCGGCATCCCAGCCCAGCGAACGGATAACGGAGATCGTCTGATGCAATTATGTCCAGACTACCGTTTGTTTTTAGGTAGCACAAACTCCAAGCATGAAGAGAGGCATTGTTTAACCTGGTGACCTCCAACGTCTACACAACGAAGGACGCAAATCGACCACGTCGGCACCAGCTATCGTTGGAGAAGCTGTATAGAGGACTGCCACTCTTTCTGGGGCACATGTTTAGATTCTGACCACGCCCTGGTGAGCACATGTTTCTATGCGTTTTGCTTGTCTCAGAAAAGTCACATCAGGCAAACCTCTTAGATATCAATTCGAGACTGGAAATGCCAAGATTGCATTTAGAAATGTTTTGGCTAAGCATTTAGTCGCCCACGACCAACAGGTTCATCCCGAAGTAGCTTGGAATGATTTTAAAGCAGGTGTAAACGCAGCAGCGTTATATGCATCTAACCCCAATCCAATGGTTATGAAAGACCATTGGATCTCTAGAACTTCTAGGGAACTGATGAAGGCTCGAAAACTCGTTTCAGCAGGCTCGGTGAATGATGAAGAGCGACGACAATTGAGACGTAGATTGACAAAGAGTCTGCGTAAGAATCGTGAACAGTGGTGAGCAACAAAACCGAAAGCGATGGAAGCATCGGCAGCGGCAGGCAATAGTAGACATCTGTTCCGACTTCTCAAGGACATCGGTATTAAGAAATCGGTGGTTAGTGAAATTATCTCTAATAAAGATGGGTCTATGATTCACTCTCAGTCTAGAGGATTAGAGCGATGGGTGGAACACTTTCAGGAACAGTTCGTCTGGCCTCCACCAGCCACTCTTAGCTTGCCTACTATCCTCAAGCTTCCTGAATGGAAAACTGACACAGGTCCCCCAACTCTCAGTGAGATTGAAAAGGCTATAAGTAACTTGAAGCGAGGGAAAGTAGCAGGATCTTATAGATTGTCTACTAATATCTTTAAGTATGGTGGTCCAGTCTTAGCTGGCATGTTGACTAGTATATTAGCCGATGTCTGGGAACTGAACATCATCCCATTTGACTGGTCTCGTTCGCTGATCGTTCCAGTTTACAAAAAGTGGCAGAAATCCTCTTGTGATAACCACAGAGGAATCAGTTTGACTAATATAGTATCTAAAATCTTATCCTCTATAATCATTTGGCGTTTATTCAACACTAGAGAACATCAGACTCGAGAAAACCAGGCTGGTTTCAGGCTTGGACGTCGTTGGATTGATCAAATATTCACCCTGCGCCAAATTCTGAATATAGACATATATACCAACGACCAACTATAATTGTATTTCTTGACTTGAAAGTAGCTGTTGACTCGGTAGACCATAAAGTCTTGTGGCAGTGTTTGTCACTAAAAGGACATAAACCTTATAAAGGCTCTACTCGGTCATCACCGGTCGAGTCAGAGCATATGGCGAATTACCACGAGAAATATCATCTTCAAGTGGGGTTCTTCAGGGTTGCCCCTTATCCCCTTTTTTATTTAATTTCGTCATTGATGTACTCTTAGGAGTCTCACTCACTTCTTTAACTTTTCAGGAATTAATTTCCTTCCAGGAGGTCCCCTTGTCAACTTAGAATACGCAGACGATATAGTCCTGTCATCCATCCATGAAGTCCTTGACTGTTGGTCTTAGCCATATTGGTAGATGCAGATTACCTGGTTGGGGTCAACGTGAAAGTCGCAATAAATAGCTGCAGGCACTTGGCGACTTGGCTCAAAATCGGTCACAGTGGCACAACTTCATCTAGATCTTGAATTCTATTATTATTTTCTACACACCTTTACTCTCCTCTCTTGTATTCTGTTATTGTTTTACCTCGGTTATCTCGTAGCGCTAATGTGGTATGGAAACTTGAACCTATGGGCGTATGTGCCTGGTTCTACGTTGCTGCTGCTGATGATGGTATCCAGACAGCAGTGATGTATGCTGCCAACGTAAATTAAAAGATAAGGAAAGATTAGTGGATTTCGGAAATCTACTGGATTGATAACTGCTCGGAAACTCATCTAGACAGGCTCATAGAACAATAAATACGATAACAGTTCAAACACAGACTAACAAAATGGTTTACGCGATTATCGTGAGTAGTGGCGGGCAACGAAAACAATCGAAATGGAAATTTGGAAGGCAATACAAGACAATTTTCTGACTTATTTAGGTAACACCTGTCACAGGATCAACTGTTTGTAAGACGATTTTCGACGACTTTCAAGTACTCCTCGACTAACGTCCACTATATCTTAGCGAAGGGAAAGAGACTGCTTAGTATGAAGCGAGGAGTAGCAGTACTATTCGATCAGTTGACACCTGGGTTTCTTAAGTGTATTTGTATTTTTCGTGACACATAGGTTTGGACTCGGTGCACGACGGTACTACTTCTAACACATTACCATTATGTTACTTAGTTCTGTTTTGTGACAATCACTTTCGACGTTTATCACTCATACCTTCATGAAGTTACTTCTTTCATTTTAGACTAATACCTATTTCTTTAAAAAATGT
>CM068305.1:33578840-33676340 GCA_034768735.1 Schistosoma mekongi | reverse complement strand
ATTGTCTGTGAATTGCTGTCGCACCGAGATACCTCCGACTCGAACACTAAGGATGTATCTTTATTGTTTTCTAATTCTTTACAGAAGCTGTTACAATCACGTGCTCTACAGATTATCTTCGATTTAAAATTCCTCCGACACTTACTAATTTCTTCTGTATCTATTATTGAATCTAGTCTCATTCAGGTAAATTGAATAAACGTGAAAATTGTATAAGCGTTCTCAGTTAATAGTGAATTTATGTGAAATCGTATTATTCACCATCTGTTGATATTAATCACAAGTGAGCAAACCACGACCTGGAAATTTATTTAGTGGTATGCGTAAAGCCGACAAGAAATAAGATGGTTTGAAACTATTTACGAGAGATACGACACGTCATATTAAGATAGTTCTTCGGAAAAGCCTGTGCAAATCTGTCATAAATACTCGGCACATTATTGATCCAGCTGTCTATGTTGTTAATCTAGTAAGAGCATGAAGTTTGAGTCATAGGATATTGACAACACCTCTTGAAGTAAAATATCATTGCATACTTTATCATATTAATTTCTACCGGGTATGATTCCGAAACATGATAAACTGAGTCTGAAATCTAGGAAAGGAAATCCTGATAGTTCATGAAATGGAAAGCACCGTATGTGGGTTTTAACTAGGACAATCCAACTAAATTGTCCGAACTAAGTAAGAAACCTTAAGATAATAACATTTGTGCGTTTAAAATCAAACTCAACCTTCTATTTTGTTAACTTAGGAAGCCTAACTATTCTCACTACCTAAGATTTGATACAAATGGTCTCGTCGAAATTCGAGCACAAATACAGTCGTTAAATCTCAACACTCAATAGTGAATGTACGCGATATATCAAAACGTTTGAACCACTGACTTACTCATTTTCCCTGAACATTGGGTCGGTTAATCATGATCTTCAGGGAGATCTAGTGAACCTGCGACTGACAGTAGCCTGAATGGACTTTTCGAACTGTCAAAGTTAACTGAATTCTAAGCGTAATTAATGGAGGTTGGGTTTCACAACATTACACATTTCAAATCAACTTACATTCGTGGATAGGTGTTCTGACATATAGCTCTCAGTTAACAGATAAGTCCATAATCAGTGTTACGCATTACAGTATTCAAAATGATTCCTGATTATAATGTACTAGTGAAAGAAAATGTCGCAATCATCCCTTTAACGAAGTAACAATGTTGACACTGATGGTCATGTAAATAAATTTTAGTTTTATGAATATATGATTTACGTTTGTATCTTAAATGAAAATATTTACATATATATATGTATATTTAGATGTAGGTATAAAGGAATATTGTGTGTTGAATTGAATTGGAAATTTTATTGACTGTAGTCTTTATGGAATTATTTATTTCTGAGATTATCCACTTCATTGTAGCATAATTACTTTTTTACAGTTCCACAGTTAAAGAATAATCCAAATTTCGTTTAAGCTTTACTCCAAGTAGAAGGCGTTTAAGGTGGTTATCACTTTTTTTCCGAAGAGTTTGAATCCCTAAGACCACCAGTTATATCATTTTATTCATGTGGGCATTTTTCACCATATTGTGATGCATCTGGGACGTGAATTTCTATTTTATTGTCTTTAATGTTCTTATGCAGTATATTTCCTTTTTCTAACAAGAAAATTCAAATGGACACTTCGTCAAAGGTTATTCTCCCAAAAATTCAAGAACTCATATCTCGTTTAGAAACACTTATCGATCCATTCGATTGGAATGTTTGTTCTTCAAGATTGAATCGTAATGTTACAAATGCAATTGCATCAACTTATCATTTGTATGCACCCATTCTTGGACCAGTTTCATTTTCTTATATGAAGTCAGCTCAAAATGAAGAAGCCAGTGAAAATAAAACAACTCTTTCCTTCCTACCATGTATTTCTGGCTCAAAAAATAAAACAAAATTGAACTTAGCTTCGTTACCACTTAGTTCATCCATATGTGTCAATAAATGGTCAATATTACGAACCGGAAATACTTATGCAAAGCAGATATAAGTGTAAGACTTTATTATGAAATATCATTGTTGTTTTTGTATTTTCAGCCTATAATGACAAATAATAATGAATGCTTGCTAAATTTTATCCATATGATAAATTAATTGAAAACTTGAGTCTCTGCCAGGAACCCCCACTGGGTTGCTGCCAATCCCAAGCCCGGATAAAGGAGGAGGGTTGGGCATAGGGTTAGCAAGCCCACCCCGTAAAACAACTACCATGCTAAAAAACAGTTTACGAGTAAAAACCTTTATAACCATTCTAACTCTGCCCTGGGACTTGGAAGGACTGATATGACGCTTCATGGTGAAAGCCGAGTTCCCTCGGAAGCCATGATGCCGATGCCCCCCCTCTGACAACCGGAGCAACAATTAATGTAGGTGACCGACCTCAAACAGCTGTCCCCTGGGCACTGCGGTCACACTCTCAGGTCATCACGACCTCCCCTAATCCTTTTTCTCTTTTTCAGGCTCAAGAATGACCCTTCCATGGTGTGAGCAACCGGGAAGGGATAACCGCCCTCATACCTCCAATAGCACTCGTGTTCACCTTGTTCATGATCAAACACGTTCTCCCTCTCTGGTCTCTTCTTATAACACTTCTTCTCCTACATTTTCTATGCGCGCCACTTTTGCTGGTTACCCGAGTTCCCAAATTATCATACCAGGTCTCCTGAAGCCACGCTCTAAACTTCATGTTGGAGCTTTTAATGTGCGTACGCTGTGTCAAATCGGTCAACAAGCTGCCTTAGCTAAAACATTAGAATCTGTTGCAATTCATGTATGCTGTGTCTCCGAAACACGCATACAGGATCCCAGCATGGTCATCCGTCTGACCTCACCTAGTCAATGCAACGGAACAGCACACTTCACTCTTCGTTTATCTGGAGACCCTACAGCAAGCTCACGTGGCCATGCTGGTGTAGGCATAGCACTAAGCTTACGGGCAGAATAGGCACTTATCGAGTGGATTCCTGTAGACAGTCGTCTATGTACTGTCCGTCTAAATGGCACAGTACGAACTCGGAAAGATAGGGACACACGCCGATGCCTTCTTATCGTTTCTGCTTATGCCCCCACTGACTGCAGCACAGATGAAGTGAAAGACGATTTCTATATGAAGTTCTCTAGCCTCCTTCAGAAAGCTAAGCACTCAGACATAGTAATTATAGCAGGAGATTTTAATGCCCAAGTAGGTAGACTAAATCAGGCTGGAAAGCACTTAGGTGGGTTACTCGGCATCCCAGCCCAGAAAACAGATAGTTATGTTCAGACTACCGTTTATTTTTAGGTAGCACAAACTTTAAGCATAAGGTGAGACATTGCTTAACCTGGCGACCCCCAACATTTACACAACGATGGACACAAATTGATAACATCGGCATCAGCTACCGTTGGAGAGGCTGTATAGACGACTGCCGCTCTTTCTGGGGCACATGTTTAGATTCTGACCACGCCCTGGTGAGCACATGTTTCTATGCGTTTTGCTTGTCTCAGAAAAGTCACATCAGGCAAACCTCTTAGATATCAATTCGAGACTGGAAATGCCAAGATTGCATTTAGAAATGTTTTGGCTAAGCATTTAGTCGCCCACGACCAACAGGTTCATCCCGAAGTAGCTTGGAATGATTTTAAAGCAGGTGTAAACGCAGCAGCGTTATATGCATCTAACCCCAATCCAATGGTTATGAAAGACCATTGGATCTCTAGAACTTCTAGGGAACTGATGAAGGCTCGAAAACTCGTTTCAGCAGGCTCGGTGAATGATGAAGAGCGACGACAATTGAGACGTAGATTGACAAAGAGTCTGCGTAAGAATCGTGAACAGTGGTGAGCAACAAAACCGAAAGCGATGGAAGCATCGGCAGCGGCAGGCAATAGTAGACATCTGTTCCGACTTCTCAAGGACACCGGTATCAAGAAATCGGTGGTTAGTGAAATTATCTCTAATAAAGATGGGTCTATGATTCACTCTCAGTCTAGAGGATTAGAGCGATGGGTGGAACACTTTCAGGAACAGTTCGTCTGGCCTCCACCAGCCACTCTTAGCTTACCTACAATCTCCAAGCTACCCGAATGGAAAATTGACACAGGTCCCCCAACTCTCAGTGAAGTTGGAAACGCCATAAGTAAATTGAAACGAGCGAAAGCAGCAGGACCTGATATGTTGTCTACTGATATCTTTAAGGATGGTGGTCTAGTTTTAGCATGCAGGTTGACATATATATTAGCCAAAGTCTGGGAACTAAACACCATCCCATCTGACTGGTCTGGATCGCTGGTCGTTCCAATCTACGAAAAGAGACAGAAATCCTTTTGTGATAACCACAGAGGAATCAGTTTGACTAATATAGTATCTAAAATATTAGCCTCTATAATCCTCCGACTTCTAACTAACACTAGAGAACAGCAGACCCGAGAAAATCATGCTGGTTTCAGACCTGGCTGAGGTTGCATTGATCACATATTCACCCTGCGCTAGATCCTTGAACACAGACATATGTAGCAACGTCCAACTATAATTGTATTTCTTGACTTGAAAGCAGCGTTCAACTCTGTAGACTGTGAAGTCTTGTTGCAATGTTTATCATTAAAAGGCGTACCTCAAAAGTACATTAACCTTATAAAGGCCCTCTACTCGATCACCACTGGCCGAGTCAGAGCATATGGCGAATTGTCACGAGAAATCTCATCCTCAAGTGGAGTCCGTCAGGGTTGCCCCTTATCCCCATTTTTATTTAATTTCATCATAGATGTATTCTTGGGAATCTCACTCACTTCTTTTAACTCCTCAGGAATTAATTTCCTTCCAGGAGGTTCTCTTCGACTTAGAATATGCAGATGATATAGTTATATTTGGTGAAGACGCGCACAGCATTCAGGGTCTCTTGAACACCTTGAGTAACAATGCAGGCATATTTGGGATGCGCTTCTCCCCTTCCAAATGCAAAATGTTACTCCAGGACTGGCCTGCTTTATCTCCTAAATTAGTTATAGGGAGTGAAGTACTTGAATGCGTTGATCGCTTCACTTATCTCGGAAGTCTCATCACCCCTGGTGGGTCGGTGTCTGACGAAATCTCAACACGGATTCAAAAAGGCCGATTGGCACTTGTCAATTTACGGCAGTTGTGGCACCGAAGAGATATCTGTGTCTCAACGAAAGGCCGGGTGTACTGCGCAGCAGTCCGCGCCATTTTAACATATGGCTGCGAGACGTGGGCCATGAAAACTCAAGATATGCGTCGTCTCCAGATATTTGACCATAGGAATCTTCGTAATATCGCTCGTATATCATGGAACAGTCAAATTAGTAATAGTGAGGTTAGACAAAAGGTTCTTGGGAAACACGGTAAATCAGTTGAAGAAGTCATTAACCTTCATCGACTGAGATGGCTGGGACATGTATTGTGCATGCCCGACCACCGTCTACCCTGTCGCGCCATGTTGTCTAGGGCTGAATTAGGATGAAAGAAGGTTAGGGGCTGCCAAACCAAAACATGGTATCAGTGCATGAAGACCTTGACTACTGGTCTAAGCCATGTAGGTAGATGTAGATTACCTGGTTGGGGTCCGCGTGATGATCGCAATAAATGGCTGGAGACACTAGGCGATATGGCTCAGAATCGGTCACAGTGGCGCAAGTGTATTCACTCTTTAACCTCATCTAGATCTTGAATTCTATTGTTATTTTCTGAACATCTTTACTTACTCTTCTCTCTTGTATTCTGTCTATACGTTACCTCAATAATCTCGTAGTGCTAGTGTGGTATGGCAACTTGAACCTACGGGCGTTTGTGCCCGGTTCTACGTTGCTGATGATGATGATGAGTCTCAAAATTGTGTCTTACATAACTTAGTGGTAGCGTCTCTACCTGTGAAGCTGAGTGATTTGTTTTGAATCTCTCTGAAATCATAAGTTTCATCAGCGTTGAGGGAATGAGGTCACATTCCCGACGAATTCATACAGAAAAAGGTTAAGAAAAAGTTAAGTATACACTTTTACAATATTGTCACATCACTTAACTTATTGGTCACATTGAGTTCACTATACGATAGACACTGATTAGTATTTGATACCTAGAGCCATAGTCGTTTTCATTCAGTAACTAATACTTTATGTACATTCTCGTTTACTATTACTAGTCGAGAAAAAAGTTGATATTTATTATTTGTATAACAACGATGATCAACGTATTTCTTAAATTCCAAGAATTTAAAACACATCTGCAGTAAAAAAACCAACATCATCAAATGGATATTATATACTACTGGAGGTTGGTTTTCATACATTTGGATAACTCTTAGTACGAAAGGATGATCTTGAAAAAAACAACTGTAGGAGTGACTGTTTAGAGTAGATGCTAAATATTCAAGTGACTGTACATTATTTATAAGCCTCAAGTCAGCAACAGTACTGTTCTTTCATTTGACTTATTGCCATATTATTTTAACATGCGTGTGTGTGTGTTTATTCTATGAATGTGCACGTATTGGATGTAATGAGCTCAGTTTTAGTTTATAGTATTAACAACCAATGACTGCGAAAACCAACTATGATCTCCACCTGACAACGGGATTGGACTAAGATTTATAAAATGGTTTGAATTATTATCCATGAACACTAGTAATGAAATAACCAGATAGATCTGACTATTTACGATCAACAGTAAATACTGATTACTTTCATTTTTTAACTACATTAGCAAATCGGTTTTACATTTAGAAAAGTGTATATGCGTAAGGCAGCTATTCCCGATGGCAGTCTACCCGTTACGTAATTTCTCAATATAATTTTTCTGTCTATATACAACATATCACTTAAATATCGAGTCAGTCATGCCTTTTTGTAGTTAGGTTTCATTTGACTTAACGAAAACCACTGTTTTTCATTCATATATTTTTGGTGATCTGTGTACTCCTAAACCTACTTGATTGATATGTACTCCAATAATTAAATTTACTAACTGCGTTTATTTTTTTTATCTTTTGGTTTCAAATTAGATTATTTACACACTTCTCTTAATGTGTCTTATCTGTGATCATTTTCAAATATGGTGCGTAGTTGATGTTACTTTGTTTTACCGTGATGGGCATTTTCGTATGTACTTGGAATTATTTGTAATAAACTTGACATTTTTGAAAATAAATACGTGTCATAACTTTCCAGAGTATTAACTTCTTATCTCCCCATGTTATGCTTGTTACTTATAGTCACAGATGTCGTGTCCTAAACAGTCGTAATGGGTTAATGAGAGTGAAGATATACGCGACGTGTCACGTTTGAGTGAATAAAATATATTTTCCCGGTTTTTACATATGCCTGATTTCCCACTCGCCATCGTTCGTGACTTTTAATGTAATCTTGTTAGTTCTTATTCTGGTTCTTGATCGGTTAGTCAGATTATTTTGTGACTGGATGGGATAGCTAAGACAAAGTTGAGATTTCATGTTAACTTGTCGAATCAAGAATTCAGTAGTATAATCAGCTACCCACATCCGGCTTCGGTTATGAAGCGATAGAAAATACATATGCCTAATAAACTAATGTCTAAGTCTTTATGATAGGTTGTTGAGCTGCTTTTGTTCATTTCTGCGATTATAAGTAATGTTTGTGCCAAGGTACTATAACAGTTGGCCTTGTCATTTTTTCGATTTTCACTTCTTATCCAAATGACATTTCAATTTCTTTCTTTAATAGCTCTAGACGGACAGACAGACAGACAGTTGCAACGTAGAACTTGGTACATGCGTACGTCAGTTCAAGTTGCCATGCCTCAATTAGCAGATAGAGATTAAATTGTCGAATCAAATCCCAGAGTGAGAAGGTAGTAACAGAGTTAGTATTCATGGAAGGGAATAGAGACCGAGAAGATTTAAGAAAATATGATCCAGTAAAGAGAAAATTATGATAAGTTCAGAAATTTAGGATTTGGAGGAAGACAAGGAATGGATGCACCTGCGCCATTGCCAACGATTTTTAGCCATATCACCCAAAGTCTCTAACCATTTATTACGAGCGTCACGCGGACCCCAACCAGGTAGTCTGCACCTATTAACATGGCTCAGCCCAATTGTCAATGACTTCATGGACTGGTGCCATGTTTTGGTTTGGCCGCCCCTAGCTTTCTTCCAGCCTACTGCTACACCAGACAGCATTGCTCGTCGAGGTAGGCGGTGGTCAGGCATACGTAACACATGTCCTAACCACCTTAGCTGATGAAGATTTACTACTTCATCAATAGACTTACCGTATCTACCTAGTACTCTATTCCTAACCCACGTATTGCTTACTCGGTGGTCCCAGAAAACACGAGCAATGCTTCGAAGACATCTATGATCGAATACCAGGAGCCGACGAATATCCTCTATCCTTAATGGCCATGTTTCGCATCCATAAAGTAAGACAGACCGAACTACTGCGCAGTAAACGCGTCCTTTGGTCAGTAGTCGGATGTCTCGCCTATGCCACAGATGACGCAAATTCCCAAAAGCTAATCGGGCCTTATGTATACGCGCAGAGACTTCAGCAGACACCAGACCGTCAGGGCTGATGAGGCTGCCAAGATAAGTGAAGCGGTCAACACGTTCAACTGCCTCACTCCCTATCACTAACTTCGGTGTCGAATCAATCCAATCCTGAAGTAACATTTTGCATTTGGGTGGAGAGAATCGCATCCCAAACATCCTTACATTCTTGTTTAAGGTAGTCAAAAGATTCTGCATTTTATCAGCATCTTCGCCTAAGAGAACTATATCATCTGCATATTCTAAGTCAGCTAGTTTATCTCCTGGAAGGAGGTCAACCCCGCCGAAGTCAGACGATGAAAATGTCAACTCTAAAAGTATATCAATGATAAAATTAAATAAAAATGGGGAAAGCGGACAACCTTGACGAACACCACTTGAGGTAATCAGTTCTGATGACAATCTGCCATAAGCTCTGACTCGACATGTGGTGTTCGAGTGTAGAGAGCTTGTATAAGGTTAATGTACTTCTGTGGTACGCCTTTCATTGACAGACATTGCCACATAACCTTACGATCGATAGAGTCAAATGCCGCCTTAAGCTCAAGGAATACAACTATTGTTGGGCGTCTAAAAGTGTGTCTATGTTCTAGAACCTGCCGAAGTGTGAATAGGTGGTCTATGCAGCCACGTCCAGGTCTGAAACCACCTTGGTTCTCTCTAGTCTGCTCTTCACGAGCTTTAGTTAGGCGTCGAAGTATGATTGAAGCTAATATTTTGGACACTATATTAGTTAAGCTGATTCCTCGGTAATTGTCACAGGAGGACTTCTGTCCTTTCTTATAGATTGGAACAATTAGTGTTTGAGACCAGTCGGGTGGGATTACGCCCAATTCCCAGATTCTAGACAGGATCCCGGTTAATCTCGCTGCTAAAACTGGACCACCATCCCTATATATCTCAGGAGTCAACCCATCGGGTCCTGCTGCTCTCCCTCGCTTTAGGTTCCCTATAGCCTTCTCAACCTCACTAAGACTTGGGGGACCAGTATTAACTTGCCATTCAGATTGTTTGGGAATAGTGGGAAACTGGGATGACGCCGAGGGCCAATTGAACTGTTCCCTAAAGTGTTCTGCCCATCGGTCCAACCTTCTGGATTGACAGTGAATAGTGCTCCCATCTTTTTCTGCGATAGTTTCACTTACAGTTGGATTTTTGATGCCCGTTTCCTTGATAAGTCTGAACAGTTGCCTACTGTTACCTATTGCCACTGCCTTTTCCATCTCTTTAGCTTTCGCTACCCACCACTGCTCACGATCATTTCGTAAGCTTTTAACCAGTTTGCGTTTAAGTTGCCTTCGCTCCTCATCGTATTTAGGACTAGACGGGATGTGTTGCCGAGCATCTATCAGTTCAGTAGATGCAGCTGAAATCCACTGAGTTTTCCTAACTTTTTGGTTTAGTTTACTAGTAGATATCACTGCTGTTTCAACAGCTTTTTGGATATCATTCCAAGCTGACTCGGGGTGGGTATCGTTTATACAGTTGACTAATTGGTTTTTAAGTTGTTCCTGAAATATATTCTTGACTTTTTCATCATTAAGTTGGACTCTTATGGGGATCTTTGCCGTGGGTCTTTTACGTCCAGTGAGACGCAGACTAATACGCGCTCGTATTAAAGCGTGGTCTGAGTCTAAACATGTGCTCCAAAATGAGCGGCAGTCTTCTATCGAGCCTCTCCAACGGTGGCTGATAGGAATGTGGTCTATTTGAGTCTATTTGAGGATCCACCTAGGTGCCTTTTGGTTTCGTCTAATCTACCTACTTGGGCATTAAAGTCACCAGCCATAATCACTACATCAGTACGCTTAGCTTTACGAAGGAGGTCTGAAAGCTTTCTGTAAAATTCATCTTTTACTTCATCTGAGCTGCAATCAGTGGGGGCGTAGGCAGAGACAACAAAGAGGCAACGGCGTGTGTCCCTATCTTTCCGAGTTCTTACCGTCCCGTTTAGACGGACAGCGCATAACCGACTGTCTATGGGAATCCAGTCAAGGAGAGCCTGTTCAGCTTTTGAACTTAGTGCTATACCTACACCAGCAAGGCCTCGAGTGGTAGCGGTGGGGTCTCCGGAGACACGAAGGGTGAACCGGACCGGTTCTTTGTTTTCACAAGGTGAGGTCAGGTGAATGATTGTACTTGGATCCTGTATACGCGTTTCAGAGACACAGCAGACATCGATGGAACGAGAATTAAGGGTCATGGCTAGGGAGGCCTGTTGTCCTATTTGGCCTAAGGTTCGAACGTTAAAAGCTCCGATATGTAGTTTAGTGCGAGGTTTCAGGAGACCAGGAATAACGTTTTGTGAACTCAAACCATTAGCATTAGAGGCGTCAGGTGATAAGGTTAGGCTCGTCGGGTTAATCGTGGGAATAAGGGAGTTATTGAGGGTTGAGGGTGGGATTTGACCTCGAGCAAAATAATCTCTTGTGCTGTTAGAGGTATGAGGGCGGTTATCACTTCCCGGTTGCCCACACCGTGGAAGGGTCATTCTTGAGGAACCTGAAAGAGAAAGAGGATTAGAGGAGGTCGTGATGACCTGAGAGTGTGACCGCAGTGTCCAGGGGACAGCTGTTTGAGGTCGGTCGAGTACATTAATTGTTGCTCCGGTTGTCAGAAGGGGAGGCATCGGCCTCATGGCTTCCGAGGGAACTCGGCTTTCACCATGAAGCGTCATATTGATCCTTCCAATTCCCAGGGCAGAGTTAGAATTATTATATGGGTTTTTACTCGTGAACTGTTTTTTAGCATGATACTTGTTTTACGGGATGGGGGTGCTAGCCCCATGCCCAACCCTCCTCCTTTATCCGGGCTTGGGACCGGCAGCAACCCTGTGCGGGCTACAGGCGGAATCACACATTGTACATTTATGTGCATATCGTTCTATAAATATTCAGTATTTATGGTGTCGAAGTCAGTCGACTTAATTAATTAAAAAAAAAACTAAACAAAGTCAGCCTTACTGTCTAATGAAAACGGTTTACCACGCATTCCATTTAGCATATTCTTTTGTTTAAATTTTTTAAACCATTTCTACTTTTTACAAAATTGCTAAAAAATATTATCAATTTCATGTATTATATGTTATAATGAATGAGCAAATAAATATTGTCCTTCATAAATGGCCTTGCAGGAGTATTTCGTAAAAACTATTGATTACAACTCTTCGTTTAGGTTACTGCGTTGAATTTGCAGCCAACGTTTTTTGTAGCAACGTAATGCCACCTTGAGAAAATTTTCAAAAAGAAGACGAAAGATTTTACTTTGCATGTCAGTAATATTTTGAGTATTGGTACTTAATCGCTAAGTTGTATAATGTATTCACTATCTGATAGTGGAAGTTTCGGTTTTTGAATTATAAACTATTATCTATATTCATGAGTAAACTTAAGATTGATTTTTCTTCAGAATTGTATGGAAAGATATACTGTAACTTAACTGACTCTTATCATATTAACATAGTCCAGTATATGTAATTATACGAAACTAGTTGTTAGGGATTCGAAATCCCTAGAAATACATTGTTCATTTTACCAAGTTGTATTGATTTTTTTTGTTAACATGATTTGTAAACTCTCATCACTTTTATGTGAGCACATTTGACAACATTTAATTGTATTATTATAAATGTTGATAATTTCATTTGATGAATAATCACTATGATTATTTTGTGTATATAAGGGAATGTGTAAAATAGACTCCGAATGTGATTCCGATCTGTCTGGTTGGTCTATTGTCTTATTCTTCTATCTCCGGCTTGGGACTGAGTGGGCTTAAGCAAGTCGCGAATTATTAACTAGGCACACTTCAACAGACGTCTGCTACAACCAACTGATTAACAGGCGACAACTTTTTCTCACATTATAACACTAGTAATGCTTTTTCTTTGATTAACTTCCGTACTCAGTCATAATAGTGTACAATTTGCTGTCCTTCATTTCCTAGTATTATCGCATTTACATCTTCCATATATTTATGCTAATGCTTGTCGCTACTATCTCTTATATTGTTTCCTAGATCTCGACAACAGAAAAGTAGAGTTAGTTCTAAATGTAGTCGCAAGACATTTATGCCTCATACGATTGTATCGGTAAATAAATTGCAAGATTACTGTCAGACAAAAAACGCTAAGCATTCAGTTTAGAATTTCAACCGTGATTGTATTATGAGCTTTCAATCTGAATGTTTATTTTGCAGCCTCTGTCATTATACTTCAAAAATATGACTTACTTCTGCAATTGTTAGTCTTCGACTGTATATATTTTGTTTGCGTGATAAATCATGTTCTTCGCTGACAAGTCTAACAAAATCCATTACAGATGGTACGAGGTATGATGAAATTTGGTCCTCGAATTTCTCGTTGATGGCTCTTTCTAATTTTAATTCCTTCATAAAAAAACAAGCAAAAGAGGATGTTTATAATTTCGCTCATCTGGTTTAGTGTTAGGTCTTATTACCATTAGGTTAATAGCTAACTGGGAACTGGTTGGTTTACCCTCATGTACAGTTAAGTCTTCAGTCGTGTGCTACGCAACTCAGAGATTTAGATGGCTTTCTGTTTTAAAATTCATGTAGCTGTTTTCATTTCATGTCGAAAGTAGAGTATTATCACACTCGGTTCCTGGAAAATTACTTGTTTTAACCAATCAGTTGAATAACCCTATCATAATCTACTATGTACTTTTCACCCTTATCGTTTATGAGAAAAATTCGTTTTGGTCTTAATTTTCTAATTGATTTGATTGCACGTAATTATCGAGACCAGTATTTATTGTATGTAATCAGACTTCGAAATTCGCCATATAAAATGTAAACATCGAATATGTGGCAGCATATATGATTTGAGGATTTCTTATTTTCTGATTTGTATCACTAATGTTCATCCTTAGGCATATATATGTTTGCGTGATAAATCATGTTCTTCGCTGACAAGTCTAACAAAATCCATTACAGATGGTACGAGGTATGATGAAATTTGGTCCTCGAATTTCTCGTTGATGGCTCTTTCTAATTTTAATTCCTTCATAAAAAAACAAGCAAAAGAGGATGTTTATAATTTCGCTCATCTGGTTTAGTGTTAGGTCTTATTACCATTAGGTTAATAGCTAACTGGGAACTGGTTGGTTTACCCTCATGTACAGTTAAGTCTTCAGTCGTGTGCTACGCAACTCAGAGATTTAGATGGCTTTCTGTTTTAAAATTCATGTAGCTGTTTTCATTTCATGTCGAAAGTAGAGTATTATCACACTCGGTTCCTGGAAAATACTTGTTTTATATATATATATATAGATAGAGAGAGAGAGAGAGAGAGAGATTTAGCGTTTATACAAGAGACTACCTGCTTCGCCAGAATGTTCTCGCCTTGCACTCGTCTTTGCATTTCTTGACGTTGATTTTGTTCTTCTGTGATATGTTTTTGTTCTTGTAGTACTTTACTTAACTTTTTCTAGTAGGATTGTAATTCATTGTAATTAACAATGTTACTTTATATTCACTCAGTATTTGAAGAGTCCTCGCAGAAGTTATTTTCATTGTTTGAATAGTATGATTTTTTTTATCAATCTCGGCAAGGCATTTATTATTGTCTATTTTCATCTGCTCAAAGTCGATCGCACTCAAAACTTCGCCAGATTCTTTTTGCCTCAGTTGTTCCCTCGTTTTTTTCAGAGTTGCTTTTATGAAACTATTTTTGAAACGAAGTTTGTCTGACTGAGTATCCTACAATAAACATCGTACCGCAGTTTAGATTAACCAGAGAATATCATAAAAACGATTAACATCCAGATTTCTTGTAACATCGATTCAACTACTTAGATAGCTACTCTCTTTTCATTTTACAAAAATGTCTAAATGTATCTACTAGATATGCAAATCTGGATTTTAACTTATGTTGCACTAGTATGCAAATTTTGAACGTTTTTATTTTATTATTATGCTACTCTAAGTCATGTCAGAATTCTGGCAATAAGGTTTACCAGCTTTACGATTTGATCTTCAGTGAACGTAGTCCTCGTTAACTGTATACTTCCGGAATTTGTATACTCTATTTTGACAGACTTAGGGAGTTAAATTGTCCATTCTTTTTAAACGAAGGTAACCGACTCAACAACTTCATGCCATATAGAAAAGACAGGTAGCAGATATTTCTTGCTTCCATCCGAATGGCGTTAATTATTTAATTCCAGTCTTAACTTTTCCAGTGTATAATCGTATAAGTATGTGGTTTAAACCTTGGTTTTGCACTTTACTTAGGAGCTAAAATGGCACTGTTACTGTTTAAATCTCAGTATTATGAGTATTTGGAGATCGAATGTGTTCCAAATTTCTCATTTAGACTGAACAAATTAGTAAACGGTACGTACACCATACTATCATGTAAGCAGATTCTACTGCTCTTGATTTTTATCTCAGTTGCTTTCCTGTGAAGGGATCGTTAAACTTAATTACACGTGTCATAGTTACTTTATGAGTTTATCGTAAACACTACGTGAAACCAGTTCCAAAGTAGCTACCTTTATTTGACTACAATCTTTCTGCTTACTAATAAAGGCAAGACAAAGTGGGCTTGACAATCTTTCGAACTATTGGTTAACTGGATAACATTATTACAGTTTGTAAAGTTTAAAATGTAATTCGTTAATAACAATTCGTTTCAGGCTGAGCTGACACTCAGTACTTAAACATTTCTGGATATATGATACTAGTGTCCAGCATAAATGACTATCTTGTTTAAGGTCAATCTTAAGACACGAACGTCCGGAGAAAGTGACCCCTAGAAGATTTGAATATAATTTATGAACAAACACGTTGGAAAGAAATACTTGTTTTCTAATTTGGAATGACATATCTTTCTCGCTATGGGAAGTGCACCCATCCAAGTACAACAGGTCAGCCTTTATACCACAAGTTATCAATCACATCTCTCGCAAACCTTTATTTATTAAACTGAGCATACTT
Source organism: Schistosoma mekongi (assembly GCA_034768735.1). NCBI lineage: Eukaryota > Metazoa > Platyhelminthes > Trematoda > Strigeidida > Schistosomatidae > Schistosoma > Schistosoma mekongi. The sequence goes on along the minus strand of CM068305.1, from coordinate 33,660,823 downwards.
ACGATAAGTTTGCAGTAGCCATCAAAATGCCGTAAGACTTTTTCAGCAGGAATCACCTGATTTGCAAATAGACATTCTTTCTCTACTAGTTTAGAAAACAGGTTATGATTTTTAAGTATTTCGTCATATCGTGTTCTCAACTCTTCCAAGATAGCCTTAATAATAGATATAAGGTGCTTGGGATGTAAGGTATGCAGTTGTTACTTTTTGCAAGTCCAGTGTCTCTTCGAGGTTGGTTCTAATTAGCTCAATCTGATTCTTATGTTCTTCGTACTGTGTTTGCAATACAAGACATTTCTGTTCGTTTGTCAGAGTGATAGATCTGTCTACAGCAGAAGTCCTGCTCTTTGAGCGCTTCCTCACTAGTGATGCTCTTCTACTCACAAATGGTAAAGTTTTTCTAGTGAGTAGTAATAATAGAAAAATGCTCGCATGTATTTTACAAACTCTATTTCAATATTTAGTTTCTCTATGAAATTTTTGTAACATTCGTTTTCCAGGGTTTCTTTAGAAACATTGTTCCTATGTTATAAACTCTTAAAAAGTTTTATATAATTACTGTATTTCAGTCAGGGCTCTCTGCAAATCTTCTTCTGAACCCGAAATGCTCCAATCGTCATCTTTAATGGTACTTAGCATTGTTGAAGTTATAGAGATGACCTCATTTTGAATCAGTCGAACAAAACCTTCACATGGTAGCATTCAACATCTTTTTGATTGGCTCGTACAGACTAATTAGGCTCTGGTTAATGCCTTGACATTGAGTTATAGGTTAAAGTACTTGGTAAATCTTGACGTAGAAAGTTTGTCAGATAGACTGCATAATACTTAACTCTGTGACTAGTTACTATGAGCCAGTTGATATCCTCTCGTCATGAATATATTGCCCGTAGTTCCAGGTCTTTGGTTTCTTCTAACAGTGGTGACCTGGCTTCAATAGCTCTTTAGTCCAGGCAGTTTCGGTTGTCTGTCCTTATGTATATGTGCATATATATATGTATACATATATATGTAATACTTTTTGGCAATATTTTGCAATTTTCTATTCATAATTATTGCTTTTTTTCTTATATATGTACAAAATATAAAATCCATCTACTCACAGTCCTAAGTGGTCATCTTCATCGCGAATTTTTGGATGGTTACCGTAGAATGGAAAAGGAACGGGAAAATCTTGAATTCGTGGAACGATTAGATTAAGGTGGTAGATAATTCACGGTGCTTCGGAACGAGAGATTTTATTTATTAGATTTAGTATCAGGCGTTTAGCCTTGGTTCCAGGAGGCGCTTTGTATATAGTAGTGAGATTTCATTCCTCGAAAAGAATAGTTATTCGTTGCCCACCAAGGTTGTGATCCCCCCCCCCAGGGTACCGTCTTAAGTATGGCAATATAAAAATCGTCTTTCCTGGATGTTTAGGTCTAGACCAATGTCACTTTTCTACCTTCATTCTCTCACCAGGTCTAGTTGGATACTTTTTGCGCCGACATAATCTCTAATGGCTTTCTAAAACTTTACGTCGACTTAAATCAGAATTGATTTGCAAATATTTAGTGGAATATCATTAATAAAAATGAGGAACAGTGGCTGGAGGATAGAACCTACTGGTTTAAAAACACCCTATTTACCTAGGCACAGAAATCCTTTTCAGAAGGTAGCTCTATAGCCAGGATACTGGTGATTCCATGAATCTGTCTTATGAATTAAGAGTTTGTGATGCACTGTCCATAACGCTCTAACAAAGTTCAGAAATACTGCGTGGATAGAAAGATTGAATCGCAACAAGTCGTCCGATAATCCCATATCAGAAAGACTAGTGCTACTGTTGTGCCAGTTGTTCTGTGGGTTGATGTGACCTGAAGTTTAGTGAATGTGCCACACTGCTATGGGTTTTAATTAGTCTGCTGCCATCACATTACAGAACAGTTCGCTAACAGAAATTATGCAATTTTGATGCAAAGGGGTGTATAGTAGATAGTGATCATCTAGGGACAAATAAAAGCGACAAATAAACGGTAAGTAAAAGGATGAGATAAACAGAGAAACGCGTATTGATATCGTCAGTGACAATAATAACCGTCAAGTGTAAGGAGTACTATTAAAAACAGGTTAGCCTTTACTTCAAGCAGATAGTAAATTTCTATACGTAACTTTTTAAGTCTTTCAACCTTTTTTCGGTTGTATTTTATGATATGGCTGGGGTTATAATAACGAGTAAAACTTTATTCATAGGACACCTAGCCATTTTTGAACGAATAATACTGTAAGTTTTGATAGCACACTCCCAGAAGTATGACCAAAGTGTTAATGCAAGATTCTAATCACAATCTGTCGAGGTTCAAAAATGGCGGTGTACATACGGATATTGCTTTTTCTCTCTTCGTGTCGGAAAATATAGTCTTAAGCTTATGGATGTTATACTGTAGACCTTAAAATTGTCAAGTAATTTTTTGGTCTTGTCAGTTCATCCAGCGATGTAAGTATTTGTAGCGCAGGTTTTTTATTCTCTAAAACTGTACTCAAATAGTGGAGAATCTACTATTTTCCTGAGAATCCATAGTTGTAGAAGTGGCTTAAACCTAAATGTTGAGAGCTAACTGGATGAGGGCTCGGTTTATATCCGACCGTTATTTAATTCCAGTCTCAAAATCTTGACAACCAATCAAAAGCATAAAGGTGGTAAAGGGCTTTATCAATTTCTCTATATTGTGAGCCGTTTCGAAATCCATGTTTCGTTTATTTATACCTTTGATCGCTTTTGAGCCATATTGCTTAGCTTGGTGTTTCACAGTTGTAGAGTCTCGTTATTCATCTAACGTTTTATACAGTGATGGTATTTTCTGCAGATGAGTAAAATGTATTTAAAGAGATTTTTATATAAAAATAAGATCACTGTGAGCGTTTTACCGTTTTGATGTCCTTATAATCAGAAGGTCCCTTTACTAACGATGATTTACGCTGACTTTACGAAATAGTTTAGAATTCTCTCAGTTCTAAACGTCACTTTTGTACTCAGTATTAACGCCACTGGTAGCTTATATTTTCTGAATGTCCGTATTTCGCCTGAGTTGCTCTGAAGAGACTATTAAAGCTTGTTGCCTATGGATTTTGTAAAAGACACAAAGGAATGAGCATGCCTTGTTGTTGTCCCCAGTATCGTTGTAGGCCTGTTACCATCCACATATCCTTGGTCATAAACGCTTGTTTTGTAAGTTTTTGAATGGATTATGTTGAATCAACAACTTACAACATAGGGTGAATTTCGCGTAGCTATCAATCTATCACACGAAGCTAGCTGTACTTAATTACTGTGTACCTAGAATTCTGCAAACGTGACATATACTCATTATATCATAACGAAAAGAAGGTCGACTGAAGAAAACAGTGAATTACACTGTAATAATGTTATCAGTATAGGTAACATGGTGGGAAATAATTAGAAAGTGTAGCCCTAGTGACTAACATCAGCTCAGACTCTATAAGATCATTAGGTATACTGACGGCAACTTCGGAATAATAATCGTTTTTAATGACTACATAGATATCCAGCATAAAATAGCCAGTTACGTTGTATCCATGACAACGTAAGGGTAGGATGTGATACTCTGAATGCTGTATTAAACCACCTTAAAAACGTTGGACAAGTATACGATGATTATAGTGAGGTGTGATGTCAAATAAACAGTTTAGCATTTGGTACGTACGACTAGATACGAACAGGTGGATGTTTTTTGTATGTGGCGAACAGTAAATGAAAAGTAAGTTTCAGAAGGGTAACTTTCCTTCTGTAGGAACCGTCAACATATATGTTTACGAGGGGGATAGTAGCTTTACTTGGACAATATGTCTTTCACGGTATAACAAATTCCTGTGTCATATAATTCAAAGTGATATGGATTCGAAGTGAGTTGGCCTCGTATATTCACCATATATGCTAGGGAACAATTATGTGGCATAATGCACACTGCAATTATTCAAAAGAACTCTCAGATAACGATCATGCGACAAATTAAATAAAAAGACGTTCAACCAAATTTTCTGGCAACTTGGAAGATTAGCGGGTCGAATTAAATGCCAACAAGTGTTTGTAGTTTCATTACTGCCATGGAACTGAAGCACCCGTATTCGGTGCGATTTTGATGCTCGCTACCTAATCATATATGCGCAAAATGCTGTCTATTTTGTTCACTATCCTTCACGAGGTTAATTTATAAGATGTAGGTGAATTGAACATGATAGAATAATTATTTTCACTCTGTTCGAAAACGGTATTTCAACAAGTTAGTTGACATATTCCGCCTCGAAAGTAAGTCACTCCTGGAAACAGTGCCTTTATCGCTGATGAAAGTCGAAATTGTGAAAAACATAATGAACATTCTTACTTGTGCCTTATAAGGAGTATATATATCTTACGGACCAAGTATCTTTCAAGAATACACCCAGAATCATCCAACACATATACTATTGGAAAAAATTTACCTCAAAGAATTAATACAACCTTCCATAAGTAATGCAACTAACTCTTTAATATACGTTAATAGACTCATCAAATGGCACGAACTTACTAGATATTTCAAAATAGCCAACGAATGTCCATTCTAAGATTACAATGAAGAGCATTACCAGTAAAGTTTCAGACTATGTCTGATGAAGAGCACTAGATAAGAGTGGTGAAAAACTTTAGGGTAAGTTAAAAACTTAGAAAACAAGAATCTATTAAACACTTCATTTTAACATGCAACACATGTGCATCGGGAGAACATAAAATGTGGAAGGAGCATTAACGCTATACTTAGTCTACATGGAAACGTTGATCATAAATCCGTGGGTGAATATTTACACTGTGCCAGATGCCCTATTGTTTAGAAATATAATGTAAAAGTCTGTGATGGTCAAAAGATTTCGATAAATGTTTAGGTTCCGCCTGGCATCTTGCCTCTTCAAGAAGGTTCGGATAGGATAAGTGGATCATATTACAGTAACTAATTTATAATACTAATACTTGCTAAGTGCTAATGTCAAAAAATAGAGAGATATTTACTTTGTACACTCTTAGTGGGTAAACAGTTACTCTTCCAAGATTAGAAAATGGACTGTGTGTAACTACCCGCGACACTGTAGAGGTGTCTTCTTGTTAGTATTCTTTTGCCATTAAATCCTACTCTGTCCTGAGTCCCCTGTCTACAATTTTAGGCAGCTAGACACCTAAACTTTCATCGGTATTTCCTGTACATATTTAAGACCTCACCTTAAAAGAATAATATATAATTTCCTCCTACCACGAAAGCATTTTGCAATGTTGGAATGCATTCAATGCAAAGCAACCGAAGGTTAGTAAAACTAAAGTAAAGACCTATCTCAGACTAATCTGAATCAAAATACTTGTGTTCTACGCAGTACAATACAGTTACGCAAGATATGATCTACACACATCACATGGTTTAGAGCCTTGTAGTTCTAAGAGACTACCTGTATGGTTCAGCCCCAAAGAAAATTTATGTGGTCACCTCGATAACATAGAACACGAAAAGGAATATGAAAAAAATGCATGTTTACATTTCGTCGTTAGGATAAGTAGACTACAGAAGTCCATATATAAAGTGGTAGGGTTGGTTCCTGCTGTTGAATATTTAAAAATGCAGTTCGATATATATTTATTCTATGCGAGCACGGACTGACGGTTATTTAGCACCATCATCATGGCTGCTCGTGTTTTTTACTTGTTACTTAATATTTTTTTATTTTGAAGAGAATATAACTCATTCTGTACTAATAGAAACTAGGAACTTTCCTTCTGCATAACATAAATTTCAAGAAACGACAGTTCATTAATTATGTTAGTCAAGGTTGAATTTGAATTATCAAACACCGACGTACCACAACTCAATTTCTTCTTTTTCACACTCAAAAGAACTGTTAATATATATATCCTAAGGGGCTTCGACAACTGATATTTAAGGAGGTTTTTAAGTATTTTTTTTGTTATGTGCATTGTTTTATCTATTCGGAAACCGTTACAACACATCAAGAGCGGGTCGTCAATTATGTAAGACTATCGTTATGAGGTTAGGTTCTCGAATTTTAAGATTAGTGGTGATTTTCTATTGATTGTGTAGTGTCGTCAAGACTTGTTACAAGTTTCTTCAAGTACTTCAACAGTTATTTTTGTTAGCTAGATCCAAAATTGTACCTTTAAAAATAAATCGGTCTACACAAGCTAACGAAAAAGGGTAAATGAAGTAGACGGAGAGGGAGATTCCAATGGTTATTAAGGGTGAAGTAAAGGTGAAACCGCGACATTTGAACGGGTTTTCCAGTTTATTGCAGAAGCGCTCCTCCCTTATCCCTTTTAGGACAAACCAGTTTCTTCCTCCCCTTTCTGGCAAAATAATTTTCCCATTAACTCAAATTATTATTTTACGCGAAAACCACGGTTTTTGTTTCTGGTGCTTTAGCCTTTAGCATAATGTGCTGAACCTATAAGTTACTTATCACCGCTCTTCAGAGTTTCATGTAAGCTTTCGAACTTAAGAATCTACTGTCTCTTTCATTTAAATCTAGGGCCAAGTGACAATGTTGTATCCAACTTCCAGAAGGATTCAAAAATACTAAAAAGAGGACACTTATAGGCAAACTGCCAATTTCCGCTTTTTTAAGTATTTATATGGATTCAAAAAAGTACAGGAAGTGGGGAAAATTGTACGTATTTGACAAGATTATGTTCTAATTTGTGATTTCATTGATTTTGCTTTTTTCCCGTAACAAAAAGTATTTAAAAAGATAGGACATTTCGAGAGCTTAGTTGGAACGTTATATATATATATATATATATATATATATATATATATATATATATATATATATATTGCAATAAAGTATATATTATGAGACATTGGAATCAAATGAATTTAAGGTAACCTGATACTCATTGAACTCTTGTCATGGTAGTGAGAATATTTCGCTGAATCTCTATATTACTTTAATGTCACGTATAATTGTTTTATACGGACTTTAGGTTCTTATCTTGCACCATATTTTCCAAGCCACAGAAATATGGCTTCTAAGTAGCGTTTACTATTTTCTGTACATTAGCAGACGTTAATTCATTCCACGCAGATTTCGACGTTATTGCAGCTAAAAACATTTGGTTTTAATGAGCATTACTCATCGCAAACCACCTAGTTGTGTTTATAAGCGCCAAACTGCACTCTGTCCTAATCACGTATGAACTTCACTACTAGTTAAGGTGTTATATTATTTCGCAATGACTTGCTAATGTCATGCCGTCTGCAATGTCAAGATAAGTTTGTAGATTGGTCTTTAAATTAATCTACTTGTCTAACCTTCCAAAATATGGAGGTATTTTTTGTAACCACAGGAAAACCGAAATTAAAACAGTCGGAGGGACTTCTGGTCCCATTTTTATCTCGAAATACTCTACATGTGTACTGCATCATTTTTCCACTGTTATTAAATCTCTGGACATGAAAATATAAGGTTCTTACGTTGCTATTAGTAAAAAATTACTTTATGCAATCCATACTTTGTATATTCTACAATAATACAGTCAGCTTCATTGTTAACCCCTTCAATATCCAGACCTGTGTAGTTAGTCGGAATGACTGTTTTTTTATATCTAAGAAGTAATTAATACATTTATTGCACCTTACATGTTTTTCTATAGCGAGTGGCAGTTTAGTATCATCATTATTGGTTTTCTGTGAGCCCATTATTTTCCATGTTCCATACTTACACTAAGGTAATCACGTGCAGGGAGAAAAGGGCTCTTTATGACGGTTATTCGATACATCTAATGAACGCGTAAGTAAATATTTAGCTTCTTGGAGGAAAAAGTGAATGCAAATGTATGAGTAAGGCAAATTTTCAACTCATCACCCTTTTATTCTCCTAAGAAAGTATCTTGTTAAATTGCGTTGGTTGCAGATAATCTTTCTTTTATTTGCTACTTTCCCGTTGCACATACCTAGTTATCTTAAACCACTTTGTTTTTCAAATGGCATTTCACAAGTTCTGTGGAATCTACTTTTTAAAATATACTTTTTGTAAATTGATCTGCTACTTTATCAAACTTGATATTTTCACTTTAGAAAGTAGGCTAAAAGCTGTAGTGTTCACGATAGACTATATGTCGACCTCCACTAGCATAAATATAATTAATCGCTTAAATTAATGTTGTTTTATTGAACCTACCTAAATGAATTTTACCAAATATTTAAGGCATATGGGTCGATACTTGACGGAATCAGAACGTAGAAACGTACTAAAACTCTATGAAGAAGGGAGAAACGTTGAAGAAATTGCACGGTATTTTGGGCGGGGTGAAGCAACTGTGCGTAGAATAATTAATGGTACATGGAGACCAAAAAGGTATCAAGGCGATGTTTCTAAAAGGATCCTGGAGGATAAATACTTCGTTCTTAAAGTGAAAGCCAATAGGCTGAAAAACTTGAAGAAGCTACAATCAGCTACGTTGAGTTCATTGTGTCGTGGGAGTCTGGAAACTCGAAGTCCAGCATCCAGTAGTAAGTCGTCTATTAATTTTAATCAACTTCATTATTTGAATTACACTTATTCTTTCCGTGTACAGATTTACGAGCTTCTGAATCGTGTTTATGTGAAAAAGGGTATGAGTTTTATTATGACGGTGGAAGTGTTGTATCATAGAATCCATAATACTGTCATCAATCTGCTTTTAATCCATCTACAACAAAAAATATATTATGTTAGCCTGCATACAGAATTTTCTACAAAGTTTGGAGATTTCAGTAAAAATGGTTTAATTTTAAATGAATGGGTCCGTGTAAATTTAAAAATATACAAGTATGCCATATATTTTAAGTCCGATGTTTCCTGTTCACTGATTAATAAATGTCCAATTTTTGACATTCCTGAATATTTTAAATCCGGAATTTTGATTTAATAACAAACTTACAAGTCTTTCTTTGACTAATAACATTATACTTAAGCTATATAGCTGGTTTTTTCTCTCAAAGAGTACCTAGATAGATATTTTTATCCCGTTCTATATAAATTATATCATATATACCTGATTTCGCATTTAAATTTAATGTTAGATGCTGTAAAAGGGTTTAGTAATCTTCTCCGTTGATTTCGATTTTCTTTACGATGTTGAACAAACGGCAACTTATGTGTCTACGTATATGTGCGATTGTGACAAACGAGATCATATTGTGTCCTATAATAAGTAATTAATTCAACTCATGTTGTGGGATAGTAACTGTTCAATAAATATGTTAGTTAACGGAATGTAAAATATTTACTTCGGTGTAGTTATTGAATAATTAGGGGCAGATACAGTTTTCGTATAACTTAGCAAGGTCAAACAGTTCCATTAATTTTATGATTTGTAATCAGCCAAGCGAAAATGGCCTAATATTTGTGATACGACGTCTTGGATAGGCAAAAAATTTAATTATTGCACTACAATTCGCTTACCTGCTTGGTACTACCAGAGTATTCTATATATGTGGGCTCAATTTTTTGACGTTCGACTGATTCTAAATCGGATTATGTATAATGTTTTTTTATCGACTTATCCTGAAGGCATTAAATCATCAAACAAATCGACAGACAGTTCGAATACTTGTCCTCCGAAATTGCGAGATATCTCCGAATATGTCGACAGAGTTCATCCAAAAGAACTATTGTTAAGCTCTCATGGCTCTCCTGTATCAGTTCATGACTTCATAAAGTTCCTATGTTCTAAAGGTAGGTGAACATTCGTAAATCGTCTACCAAAAGGTGTTCTTTTAATGAACCTATAATGATAATGCTAACTGTGTTCCCTTATTATTTAATTCTATATTTCACTTCAGAAACATCCTCTAATTGTAATAGCTGGTGATGGAGTCACGGAAACGTTCTTTGTCGTTAAAACTTACAGCTTTAATATACCTATCATTAAACGTCAGCCCCGAGATATTTTATTAAAACATCTGCAATAAAGAACTCGATTTGAATTGTAATTATGTACATAGGTTATTGGTATTGGTTACAAACTATTTGTAATTTTTCGAAAATGGCTATTTGTTGCTTTATTTTTGCAAATTTTACTCAATTTTAATTTGCTTCTGAATACCCTTATTTGTCAATTAATATTTTGAACAGTCAATGTCCGTTGTGAGTCATATATATGGAACTACTTGTTTGTTAAAATAAATAGTTTGTTCATGCAATTGGTTTTCAATTATTGAGAATGACTCACTCTTAATGTACAAAGTATATAGTTTTCACTGCATCTCAGCAACTTACTAGATTCCAATTCTGCAATGAAATAAATCAGTAGTTGTAACTTGGTGTCGGTTCATAGGTTTTTGCTACTTGTTTCCGTAAAATTGACATGATAATGACTGGATCGAATTTTTATAACAGCTTATTGTGCTGCCGTCTTAAAGTTAGCTATTGAATGATACTCTGACATTGTTGAAAGTCAGAACGCTTCAAATGATCAATTTTCTAGTATCTTAACAAGCATTTTTTTATTTGTGAGACCTCATTAATGCGAATCAGTAGTTTTCTACTGCTATCAATAAATCATTTATTTTTGACTAGTGTAAATAGTAATTTTGCTAAGTCCAGTTGATTGAATTACAAATACATCAAAATTGCTAAAAGGATCTTTCTGCTTTATTGTATGTAATCTATGAATTCTGTCTGCAGAAAAAACATGCTTGGCAGATTCTACCCGACTAAGCAGCATGATATTTACGTAAAATGCCTTATTTGCCGCTCAACGATCCAACTCATCTCATATTTGTAGGTGTTTCAAGAATGATGGTTTTTTGTTTTATAGCTCACTCGTTCTTACTTGTTTTAACATACCACGCAGGGTCGATATGTTGCATAGTTTCCTCTTAGCGAGTCTACCTAAACTCCGATCATAATCTGGTTTGTGCCATGCTTGTCTCGCTTTTCAGTGGCCAGCAGACATCGTGACCTAAACAGATTGATACTAGTAAATTGGCTTCAGCTTCTATCGTAGCCAAATATCAATCCGAGTTAGGTTCTGGGCTAAATGCTAGTTCACTGGTTACATTTGCGTGACGCCATGAAAATGGTGAGCTGCATCTTTCGCGGTTGTACGAAACGTCCCGCTTATATGCATTAAGCTTGCGTGAGGACCGGAAGACCTGGTGACCTGAAAGTACCAAAGAAGTGGGATCTGCAGCTGCATCTAGTAGTCACCGGAAGCTCGTTTAACTCGTCAGGCTACTAACAGCAAGTAGCCTGGTGTCATTGAAACAATCTGTGGAGATGGTGGTACGTCAGCCACTAGCATCCAGAATCGTCTTAGACGATGGGCTGAGTCTTTCGAGAGTCACTTCAGCTGCTCTGTCGCCCTAACAATTTCGATCGGATTGCCCTGCTCGCAGGACACAAGCTGGTTTTCGATCAGTCCGAAGATGTATTGAACACATTTTCGCCCTTCAAATGTTGGAACACTTTCTTGCGTTTTGCAGATCAACGGTCATTGCGTTTCTTAACATCGGGCCGCCTTCGACTTATTGGACAGGACTGTGCTCTGGGATTGTCTATTGGGAGAGGGTGTCCCTGAGGAGTTTATTAACATCCTGAAGGCCTTGTACACGAGCATCTTAGTTGAGCAGTCTCGATTTCCTCCTAACTAGATCATTCGTGTTGCAAAACTAAGTAGATGGTACACTCTTAATTAGTTGCGATTTGCGAATAAAAACTTAGAATTCAGGTAACATGAAATTATCGTAAGCATGATGTTTTTAAAAGAACATCCTAATCAATCAGACCTCCAAAAAGAATGCATTATAATAATAAAGTTATTCAACTGTGTCTAATAGGCATCCTTTTACGTAATTTCGAAAACAAACAGGAATTAATTATTCATTTTGACATCCGAGTCACTAACAGACATCAACTTATAACATGGGGCTAGTATTACTAACAGATAATCAATCTATTTAATGCTTGAATACAGATTCCCTCAGAATTTAGTTAACTTATTTTCCCATTTTCATGGCATATATTATGAATTACTTATATACTACTTCAATCTTCCTCTATGATAAGAACTGTCTTATGAAGTATGCTATTTATCAAGCATTTGCTACACAGAATATTAGCCTGTCGTATTTATGTAAAATGATTGATTCTGGGTTAAAAAACGCATAAAAATGCGACTTGAGACATAGACATCTTGTAGTAGTGGGTCACTAACGTTTTATATGTATATGTATCCATTATTAATATCTGAACTGGGCACAGTCATTCCTCACAAACCGTTCCCGGACGTATATCGACCAACTTGGTAGATGACGTGAATGAATTGCTGTCAGTTGAAGGAACCGAAATGAGGACGAAAAGTATTGGCACACTAACTAGGTAATCAGATAGTCTATATTCTGAGCCTCAAATGATTTGTGATATAGTAACCAACCGTCGCATTTTGAATAGTGGTTAACTACTTAGACCAAGAATCCCTACTTGGAATTTTCAATCCATCTAGAAGCAAGTTACCAGTAAGCATTTATGAAGTGCAGTGAATCTGCATATGACAAATGATTATCAAAAACAAGTTGATTGGGATTTACGGAAGTGTAATTTACTGCATCAAGTTATCAGACAGTGGTGTCATAGGGGTGGGGGTGGGAGTAAATAATCTTGTCAGTAATATAAGCCACCTATTTGCTTGAACATAGGTAATTATCTCAAACTCCCAGGTTAATTCAACAACAAATTAATTAGAATCGTTTATTATTTGAATCAGGAGGTTTCTGTTACCTTTGGCTTGTATATGACAAAAGTTTTTGAATAACAATAAGAAGCTATAAGAAATTTGTTGGGAACTCATTGGTACAAATAAGTATAGACCTACATCTACTCCCACGTGAATTATGTATATGTGACTTATGCTATTCCGTAATTTGAAGTGAGATCCTGTATATCTTAGTGGTTTCCAGATCAGTATTTGTAATTTGCCCTATTACAAACCAAAATTCGAGTTTCCGGAAGGTTGTTTTGTAATGACTGCTAACATCTTTAAATGATCATCCTGAAAACAAGTTGAATGAATAGTTGAGTTATTTTTGTATAAGAATATAAATTTGTTTTCGAAGGAAATTATTTTTTCAACATATATTTGCACTAAAAATAAATCTTTAAAAACCAATTTACACGACTGAACAACTCTACGATTATTATGTAACAAAATAATAATAATGATAATATTGGAAATACTTATGGGAATACTTTTGTCTTTCTAAGCAAAACATAGTCTATTTTGCATAGAGTCAAGAAATTATATTCTTAAATTTTTGGAACTCTCATTTCTAAACTAAACAAGCCTCTTCAAGTATGTTTATGTGTTTTCTTATAGCTTAATCTGATAACTAGGTAAAAAGATCAAATTTCAATTGATGGTTTTCAAGTCCGAAATCGAATTCATCAAATTTATTAGGGTGTCGGAATTGTACCAACTAATTTCATATGAAAGTATGGCTGAAGAAACATTAATTGTTCTTTAAACAAATAAAAGCTTTTGAGTATTGCTTTATCGACATCTTAACTCATCCATATAGCTATATAATAGTTGTATTCTCAAACTTTTTCTAGCAGGGCAGGTAGTTTTATACACCGTTAAAGTGTTTCTGTTTGTAGTTCAAAGTTACGATCATGCAAAGTTAGGGGTAGGTTATATTTAAGGTTAGTTTAGGTTAAGTAATTGGGTTTTAGTTTGATTGCCGTCTCTGGGCTGAGTGGTTTGATTGTGGAGCTTTCATCTTCATTCTGGATAATTTCATCTACTCAAACATCTGCCGTAACCATCCTCCTGAGCTGGAAATCTCTACCATATCAAAATCATACGAGCGTAACACGCTTCACATTGTTCAAAAATGTTTGGTTTAAGATGTTGTGTTGTGTAATTTGCTTAGCAAGAACTTTGTATGTGGTGCATTAAGCACCATAATTTTTACCCCATGATGGAAAATTGGTTTTATCTTAATACATTTATACATCGTGTTTGTCAAACTCGGGTATTAAGATAGGCCATTTCCGACAACCTTGTGGCTTTCCAGATAATCTCTCTGACTGCAATGGTTATTATTCATGGAGAGCTCAAGAGTCGACCCAGATCTATCCTACACTATGTTGCAGCTAAGAATCAAATGAACATTTTTTCGACAATAGGACCAGCCATAGTTTGATCTACTGTTTTAAGAAAAATAGTGTATATAATTATGTTGAATTTTGAAGAAAGATACAGACAAATTTTCAAATTGCCAGTTCAAGAATGGGTTAGGAAGATGTTTTCGTCATATAAGCGGTTTGTTATGATTATCTATTAGCCTTTTCTTTTTGATTCCTTATTGGAGACTAAGACGACAGTTTGTTTCCTAGCATGATGCACTAACTGCTAAAATTAATTTAGATTCTGGGCTGATAAATTTAAGAGTAACTTTTTTTAGAAATTACTTAGTACATCTCATTACTTTCTGAAGGATCCTATGAGTTGGTTACTACGACTCGTATGGCGATAAGATGATTATGCTTATGGAGCCTGCCAAATTGTATTAATCACGCTGTGAATTTCGTACATAATATATTCGTATCGACAACACGTTTAATTTGTTTGAAGTCTAGATGATAACATGAATTTTGTTTAAGTTTCGTGTATACTACGTATTATAGTAGTATGATAAATAAAATATTGGCTTAAGGGTACTTTCCAGCTGTACCTCACTTACTATTTATATGATTTTATTACTTCAAGTTATCGACTATCTTCCTTCTGTATTAACACTTAAATTACCTAAGTTTTGGTAATTGACTAATCCAATGCTTCTAAAGTAACCCTTAGTTATTAAAAACAATTAAAACGTCATCAATATTTAAATCTTGTAACTCTGTAGAATTAATTGTTTTGTCACTTCTGAAGATTACATAGAAATATGATGTACAATTGTTGTGATTTTGTAGATTAAATTGATAAATGTTTGAGATTCGAGCCTGTGAATTTCACAATTAAACGTCCACCCAATAGTCTTGGTTACGTTGTCCTTAAAACATCCGTAACAACATAGTTTAAATTATTATCCCTCTTCGAAGGTGCTTCGGAAGAGTTATTTTAATATTACTGTCTAATTAGCCAAGAAATGTATTCACTGGTAAACAGATACAATGCCAGCCGTTTATAATTAAAGAACAAGCTATCAAAAATATATACTAATTCAGCTTACTACACTTCATATTAACACTAGAAGGAACCTAACAAAATGAAAATCAAGGGAGAGTAAGGACAAGCAGTAATAGTAGTGTAAAACAAAATACAAGAACTCGAGTTAGAATAAGATGGATGCGATCATGTGAAACACTGAATATTATGTGATAGAAGTACGAAAACATGCATACATTCTCCGCACTGTGATCGATTTAGAGTTTCATCCCCTAGGATAGCTAACTATTGATTTCACTGTCCCAATAGAAGATTCCATATCTTTCAATATGGCTTCAACCGATTGTCATTTGGATATTAGCCCAGACGCGTATTGACAGTTGAGCAGATATAACTTCTGGTGGTTATAGAAAGAATTAAATGATACAAATATGTATTTGACCTCTTAACTCGAGTAAATTTTACAAATTGACAACAGTAATAATAATAATAACTATAAGGAAGAGGAAGTTATGAAAAGTGTTTTATTCTAGGTTGTGATTCTGTTATGGTTAGTCTAACTTGCAAATCACTGAGATTATTACAGCTTACATATTACGCATGTACTTTGAGTAGGCCTGTTAATTAACTTAACTTGTAGACCAGTATCCTGACATCGTACAGCAGATTAACTATTTTGCTTAGATTATCTAATGCTTATACTGAAGTAATTCCTAATAATTATTGAAAAATCAATGTTAGACTTGAAATAATGATAAAAATCTGTATTTTATGAAACCTCAAAGTGTAAAACTTAGTAAATAAATAAATATATGTTTGAGTGAAAAACGCCTAATTAATAAATATGCACGCTCTCCATAAGTTATTATTCTTATTAGTTGCTGTTATATCGTAGTAGTTGCTGAACTTCTGAATTGTAGTGATAATTATCAATTATATATATGTGTACAAGTTAGTATTTTAGAATCCCTATTTGTTACTTAGTAAAAGTTACAGACATTCTTTACTAAACACTTCTCAAGTAAACTTTTCTGAAGTGCCTCAACCTTTGCCAATATATAACACATGGTAGCGAATTTAACGTAGTGTAATTCAATAATGAAGAAAATAAATGATTAATTACTAAGAACTAACACAAATCACTGATGCATACATTGTTTTCATCGTGGTTTTAGCATATAATCAATGACTAAATTTGAAGTAAATGAACAACAACTACTTCTCGTATGTTTTCTTCATATATGAAGTGGAAATAGATGAGATTGACTGAATAAGTCTAATGACTACAAACCAACATATTCAACTTGACAGTTGAAATAACTTCCTTTATCATCCATACAAAGGTTTTGAAACCTTACCATGTAGACTTGAAGTGCTGAACACTACATAAACAAATAAATTAGATTTTATGAGAACATGACAAAATAGAATCTCTCAAAGTTTGTATAAATAAATAATTAAGTAATTTTTTGAAGTGGGAATATTTATAGAGATTTATTAGTACTGACTTAAGCTGTCAAATCAATAGAAGCCAGAAAATTCGGAAAATATATTCCATTGAAGTGATAAAAGTTTTTCAGCCCAGGAGGATGATTTTGGTATTATGTTCTTTAAGCCAGATGGTTTAATTGCGTAGCTTCCATTATCATATCATCGCATTCAGACAGTTCTCACTATATGTCATAGCTGATTATGCAAATTGATTCACTTCTTACGTTACGTCTCCATACCAGTACACAAAAGCACCTAACCTTAGTATTTAAATTGACTATATTTTAATATTATTCTTTCTCACAAGCTGAGTATATTTATAAATATACTCCTAATAGACATGGTAGTAGCTGTAGATGTATATTCGCCACTGCTATACTACTTATCGTTGTATTTCTTTATTGTTATAAAAACAGAAATTGTGTGTATATTAAATTACATCTGTTTAAATTCGAAAAGTAAAAATACTACTCTCAATGCTGGTGGTTAACTAATCTCTGAATATGCATTTCCCTGGTTGGTATACATTTAGGCACTAATACGGTACGATATATCCATCTACTATGTGTATTGGCTTGGGGGCTTCCTATTTTTAACACCATATCTCACTTAAAAATCAAAGACTCTTATCATTAGTTGGCTGAAACAAAAGATATATGTTTGTTAGCACTACTGATTTACATTGTTTCTTGACAAAACTTCGGTGAGGTTTATTAATAGAAAAATATTGTGTAGTTAAGTAGAAAGAATGAATACTCTTTTATTATGAGAAGACTATTTATCAAATGCACTAATATTTATTCAGTTGTGCATTGAGTATTTAACTACTTTATTAACTCTTCATTCTAGCTGGACACAACAAGAGTCAACCCAAAAATCTAGGTAGGCCAGCCAAGTGGTTTTTTAGCAGATAATTATATCACCAGTCTAGCTGCACAGTCATTTAAACAAATTTGATTAGACCGATTATTGTAAACCAACCAAAGTACAGTGAAATAGGTAAGAAATCTATAAATAATTCACGGATTCTACATTTCAAGACAGTACTTCCACAGTTTAAAAATTCTTTTATCACACAACTTTATTGCCAACGAAATTTCCCAACTAATGTCAGCTAGCTTAAGAGACTAAATTCTAACATTATTAATGTAGGTCATCGAATATGTAATTACGTCATTATCACTGACGAGAGATCTTCTTGATAATATTTAGGAACGGCAGTTATGAATTTGCAAGAAATTAGTGAGAACCGAATTCCGATTAGATTTCAAAAATGCTCCATTCTCACATTAATTAAATTACTTTTTGTTTTAGATTATAAGGCATTAATGTTTTGTAATCCCAACCATATAGCTACAGACACCGAACCGTTGCTTAGTGAATTGCAAGTTTTCTTCATTGTTTTACTTCATATCAATTGTGGTTGAGAACTATTCTCGACTTTATCCAGTTCTCATTAAAATGTGATCTAAAACAATTAATCGCTTTGGTAAATTCTGTCTATGCGATAAGAAGACAAAGTTTATCAGATATATTTGTGCAGTACATTTCGAGCAATATGACCACACACAAACCTGTCAAGACATTTGTATTTCATACATAAATGTTTATGTGTGATCAGTTTGTTCGAGTTATATTACTGAGATATGTCACAGCCAAATAAAGTTCATTTTCTTATCGCATTATTTAAACATGATCCATGATGAATAAACTCGTTTAATTAATTCTCTGTCAATGTACATTGCATGCATTTGTCTGTATAAAAGTGCCCACGAACATGGCTTTGTTTCATTTTAATATGTTTATCGGGTGTTAGTAATTAGTAACCTCTCAGTCGTTGAGTTTACCTACAAACGTAGCGCTTCGAATAAGCTCTGAGAGAAATGCCTTGGCTCACAATTGTTGGGCTACTTAAATCCAACATTATCTATCTTTAAGCAATATATGGCTGTTGTTAAGAAAACGATAGATACTGGCTTTTATAATAAGATTATTTACCGTCATTTCTTAAATCGACTTTGTATTCCATTGTAACTCCAAGTATATTGTTATTCAAGCAGTCGTATTCGGTGAAGAAAACTCTACACAATCAAAGTCTTAATTCTCACTATAAATGAATAGCTTATTAATAACTGTGATTACCATTCTAAAAATCATTATTACAACCAACTTGAATTCATTTAACTGCAAACAACAAAACCATAGATTAACGCCTTAAAAACCAAAATGTTAACCATTTACGTGGCTATCGATTTATTATTCATAAGAAACTACCATAAAAACCCAATCACCTGGGTGTCATATTTTATGGATAATGACAACTGTGATAGAAATAAAAGTAGCTGAGCATTTTGAATAATACACTTTTTCATGTTATATATTTGCTCTAGAAGCTGTGAAATTTAGTCATTTTTAAACGATATACCTAATAACATAGAAACGCATTTCCTGAATATATATCAGTCAATATGGCTTGCGTATGACTGATATGAAAAAATATACCAGCTATGTATGGCTTGTATAAGTATACGTTATTGGTTTGCAGGCTTTTTTCTTTCTCTTATCTCGTCTTCATATTCTTCATGAATGAGAATACTGTTTACAATATCCTCATACTGTTTCTAATTGTAATTTAACACAAATAATCTGGACATTTTCCCTCTTCTCCAAGCATTTGTATCCAAAATTTTCATGCATATGCTATCTAGCATGTATCAGTTGTTATCACATTTTGTAAGTTCGTTATTGGTTTTGGAAGTTTATATTCCTCTATCTTAATATTCAGGTTTCCACCTGACCAAACTAATTACAAGGATGCCTCGATGTGGTTTCTATTACAAGATAAATATTTCGATTAATTTACACAAACCCTTACGAAAAATTCTAATAATTATCATACCAGTTGAACAGTAGCCGAGTGGATAACTTGTTATTATTTGAAATAACGAGTACTTGGTTCCAGTTTCAGTGTGATTACTAACAACCGGCTGGAGGTACATCTAGTTGAAGTCTCAAAAGTGAATAAAACTCACGTCTAAGAATACACTTCTAATCACTTTAGAAAATTGTTTTAGGAGCAGACACCGTTGAATTTTCTTTAAATAATCTATATATCCAATTAGTGGCACAATATTTCTTTCTTTTAAACATATGTCCAATTCTATGTGTTAACTTACCAGTGGTGTTCCACTTTTTTCTTCACAAGACAAGGTTGTTTCAAATGATTTTTTTGTAATTGCAGGTTTTCTCTTTATTGAAGGGTAATTACATCTACGGCATATTAATGCGAATCCATCAATAAGTATTCTGTATAACTGTAAGCTAACGTTAAGTAACTCAATCAACGAATAAGAAGGATTCATTATTATTTGTAACAGCAGTTTTATAAATAAAAATATATTGTACATGTTAAAGAATACTAAATTATATTACGTTTTATGAATTCTTTGCAAACTATAGTCAATTTCTTTTTCACTAGTTTCTAGTAAATAATCGATTGAAAACTTATCCAAATTAGGATTAGTTGAGACCTTTTCCATGGATCTAAGGTCAGTATTATTTCCTATGTGATGTAATTCGAGTGCATCATATTCCGTGTTATATTGATTGATAAGCACTTGCGAAACAGACGGAAAATCGGGAAGATTTATAAAGGACGTATTCTCTTGTAACTGATGAAAATATTTATTATTATTATTATACTGTTGACATAAAATTAATGAGTTTAAGATTTCATCTTTAAACTTCTTCAGTTCACTTTCCTTTAGACTAGAGAGTAATGAACTTGGTGGTGGAATCATTGAAGAACTGGCTAGCTGATTAACTGAGAGTTTATTGATCTCGAATTGTTTAAAATTACAGGTAGATGGAGTTGTTGTACAGTATGAAATAATTAGATTTAAATCACTTTCCTTTTCCATAGATGTTGTAGTTATCAGTTCATTTTGTGATAGTGAATTAGATCTCGACAAATAGCAATAATTATTTTTATCTCCAATTTTTGTGTCCTTAAACAGTGGACCAGTTTGACAATAGTTTTCATGATTGTTTTCTTGTTGGTGTTGCTGACTATAACGACGTTGACGATGTTGATCCTGGTCCTGTCTGCTTGAATCTACTCTTGTCGATGAACGTTTGTAACGCTTACGCCGTCTTAAGAAGCTGCCATTATCAAACATATCTTCAGATTGTGGATCCAATGTCCAATAATTCCCTTTACCGGGATTACCAGGCTCGCGTGATACTTTAATAAAGCAATCATTTAAAGATAAATTATGTCTAATTGAATTTTGCCATGCAGGAAATCGTTCACGATAGTAAGAAAAATTCGACATAATAAAATCACATATACCGGATAATGTCAGTCTTCGTTTTGGTGAGTGCAGTATTGCCATAGTAATTAGAGCGATATACGAATATGGGGGCTTGACTGTTGTAGACTTATTGGTTTGAACTGGAGAATTCTGTAAATGAATTTTATCCAGATAATTTGTTTGATTTTCTGTCATGTTAAATGATTTCTCATCCGTCATTTGCGGGCCAACTAATTCGCAATCCAGATCTTCAGTATCACTGTCATCATTATTATTTAAGAAATTGATTTGTTTATTTAAGTTTGGGAATAGTGATTCTGAATAATCATTTAGACTAGGTGGTTTGCCATCATCATTCTGTTCATTTTTAATATTAAAATATGAATCTGCTCTGTAAGTTAACGATTTTGTACAGGCATTATTACTAGTCATAGGTAGGTTATATTGTTGGCAAGTAGAATAACTCCAATTTTGAGATTGGTATATACACGTAGTTGTATACGGTGGATTCATCGGAGATGAGAGGTCATGTAAAGCACCTTCATGCAATAACAAATGGTTGGTTACACCATTTTGATTAATTTCATTCTGTATTGAAATCGAAGTAATTTGTTCATGGTTATTGTCATTAAATGATCTATTTTCATTTAACAGACGAAAATGTTTGCAGCTCTGTGAAAAAAAAATATCTGTCTCTGTTATGCCTCTCATATTGATCATAGTAGCGATTATGTTGTAAAATCGTGAAAAAAATGTTATGCACAATTTTGTTGGGTTTTTACACCTAATAGGATAATATGAAAAGAAATAAAAATATTCTTTAAAAATACTTTAGTATCGTATGTATTTGAACTTTTTGTGCAACGTAGTTTTATTATTACTGTTGGATTGTTGTCTGTGTGAAATCAAATCATGATGTTGTGTTAATTCTAAACAAACAGATCAGCATACATACAATGAAAATCTACAAACGAATACGGTATTTATATTAACCAACCTACACATCCACATGAATACTAATCCAACAAAATACTAAAATGTTTGTAGATAATACAATGTAAACATTGGAACACTCAAATATTTTCCTTTATCCCTTCCTTTATCCTTATTTTTCGTTAATTACTGTGACTAACTAGTTGGTTAGTAGCGAAATTTTTGTATTCTCTCTTCCCCTTTTTATTAAATTAGCCAACCACTATTTAGAATGTTTACAGAAAGCGTTTTTTGTGTGTTAGCATTCAAATAACGAAAATTCACAATGTGGACATACAAAAAGAAATATTTTATTTGTATTATATCAGAAAATGATGTTAGATGGAACCTGAACAAACCAATCGGATTAAATTTCTAATAAACAGGTTATAAAATGATCGATTCATCAAATACATTAACAGTTCAAGTATACACAAAAGAATATCTCTCAAATATATTTAGCTAATTAGAATCATCGTTGTAGAATGCAACTTCTTGACAATACTTATTTTCAAATTTGATGTAAACGATTCGAGGTCCTGTAGACTTCATGTTATTCATTCTCATTAGCAATAAGGTTGAATAGTATTGTTTTCTTAGTTTCGATGTGGCTTATAATACACTGTCTATCTAATAAACAAAGAATTAGTCTAATTATTGCGATATATGAATATCGTCTCCCCATTTTCAGAAACTTGATGCAGTAAATCAAATTAAATGCATTAAAAACTGTTTGCACTCCGTTTCAAACTAGCACCAATTAGTATAAATATATAAAATCCATCGAATAAAATTTGGTTTATCTATTGTTTATAATTAAAGAATCATATACTTTAATGCCTTCGTACTTACTTCAGGCAGTATGGGAATGTTATGAATTGTTGTCAGTAGAAAAGAAGTGCATATATTAAGCTAATTCAGTGTCATCTCATGTTACGTTTATTGCTCATTTCTGCGTACATGAAAACAATTATTTGGTTTGATTTTCTTACTAACTGCGTGCTATTAACTAATGCTTCAAACTTTGATTTTACCATGAAGACCGAGTACTAAAGATTATACTGTTGAAATGCAACACTTATTTTTTTACCTTTTATCAGATAGAAATGTTGATTAACTACCAGTACTTGAGGGGGTGATTGTTATTCAATAATTATAATAAGTCGTGGTCTAACCCGATGTTAATAGTTACTGATTTCTCAAACAACAGAGGTCAGCATGGACTGATAATAGATGTTGAGCTATTGTAAGCCAGAAAGTCCCAAAATCTTAAAACAACGCTAGGTTACTGAGAAATAACACATTTACTAGTATTATATTTCTATATTTAAGTACATCTACAGCTAAGTTTAATGGATCTGATTCGTTTCGACTAGCCGATATTTTTTACAACTGTCGACGGTTTTTACTTCATTATAGATTGACAGGTAATCACGGATGTGGATCACATTACATAATAGATTAACAAAGTTAGTATGCATCTAACAACAAAACTTCGATACATCTATGGAGAATACGACAATCATTTTCAAATTTGTAGTATTCAATGTGTTATTATTTTTAAAAATTGTTTTCCGATAGCAATTTACGTGACTCTATTGTTATTAAAAAACTGCTTATCAATTATCACTCCCTGCACACCCTAGTACCCTCAATTAGGAAATATTTAAATGACGACGTTTTATTTAATAACTACAATAACATGTATAAGTGGATAGTTTCATTTTTATTTACTTCCCTAATATTCAGTAATGTCTACGTGTAAATATGAAAAACATAAATCGCTCATTGTAATTTATACGTTAGTGATGACAATGAAATACATTACTAATTATGATTAGTGAAAAGTAAAAATTGATAACAAATTACAGAATATTGTTTACTCAACCCGTTGTTACTCTTGTCATTACTAACACACTCATTACCCTACTTTTCTTTTTTATTTTTAGTCCTACTTATTAACATTAGTTATAGAATCCATTTCCTTGTTTTCACTGACTTAGAAATTACCATGTGAGATTAATGTGTCTTTTTATATAGACACTAGTACATCTCAGAGTAAAGTCTAATGAAATGTAACTGAAGATAATACTGTTCGTTTATGTGTTTTGTTTTACACTTTAGGAAATACCAATATTTTAAATTAACAACCTGGGTAAACACCCAAAAACATTTTAGAAAAAAAAAACAAACAGCAAGATACATCTTACTTTGATGTTGTACTTCATGTTCATTAAACACGAATATTAGATAGACATAAATTTATTATGTTATGCACTCAGTATTTAAAAGTTTAAATGTTGTTTTTTTCTACAAAATCACACGAGCACACTTCCAGTGGTTTGTAAGAAAACTACCGACGTTTACATACACAAACGTACACATATACCTGCAAAATTAGCTGAATTTTCTTTTCCACATTTTCCTTCACGCCTAAATTCATTGTGATAATCATATTCACTCCACCTATCCTTACTTATTGCTATGATTAGTTGTTATTGTTATCGCTGATATTATTATTACCTTACTAATGACGACGATGTTGTTGGTAATAAAAGCACCTTCGGACAGCATGTAGTTGCTATGCGTTTACTTGTAAATCTTGAAAGTAGGATTTCTGGGAGATTGGATAGGGAAACAAAATTATTTTTAACAGTAAAAACCTCAAGCAAGCAGTCATCTAATTATTTTACAGCTAGTAATATTAACATTTCAATCTACAATAATATTGTCGGCTTACTTTTCAAACCGCCCCCCCTGTTATCGTGTTACAACCACAAACTTGTATGTCCTACCCTGCATGGTTAATTATGCTTACTAGAAAACAAGGTTTTCGAGTAGTTGAACTGATTTAGTTAAATTTTTGAAAAAATAAATTACTATGTGCCTTGTTTCACTTCCATTTATACCCATTTCAGTTGGTCCATTTGATTTAGCTTGACTTTATAAAAAAACAGTACAAAATACAATAAAAATTGATGCGAATAATAGGAAACGATTAGTATGTGCAACTAATGTATGAACAGTTTAATAGACAGTTTTCTGTGTTGTTTCTAAAATTTAAGTAATTGGAAGCCTAGGAAATTATAAGCCCGTTGATAATATCTGAAATCACTTAGATTGTAAGTAGGCACGACAGAGGATATAGCTGATTGGTAGTGTATATACATTAGTGTAGCTCATAGAGAACATCCCTTTAGTAAACAGTCCTACTTAGCCTACTTAGCCAGTTAATTATTTTTCTAGCATATGTCGCAATATATCTCAATGCATAAAAATTACGATGAGTGGATAAATGAACAATCATTAGTTAGTCACCGAGTAGTAACATGATTCATGTTTCCTAGCCTATAATACTGAACGAAATCCGTTGACCAAAATGCGATTCAGCTACTAGGCTGTCTATATCCATAATATTCTGCACTTAAACCCTTCAAGACCTCAAATATACGGTGATGATGACTGTCAACCAGAAAATGTTTAAGTTCACAGATTCCATTTGATAGGCACTAATTACCTAATGTGGAAATAAATTGCAACGTAGTGTTAGGTTATTTAGCCTCGCTGTCACACTGCGAATGCATCCATATAAGGTTAGAGAATATGATGTTGATTATGAAATCTTACTTACTTACTTACTTACTGCCCGTTACTCCTCGCTGAGGAGCATAGGCCGCTCACCAGTGTTCTCCATTTAACTCTGTCCTGAGCAATCCTTTCCAGTTGTTTCCAGTTGCTGCTCATCCTTTTAATGTCTGCTTCCAATTCTCGACGCAGCGTGTTCTTTGGCCCTCCTCTTTTCCGTTTCCCAACAGGATTCTATGTTAATGCTTGTCTCGTGATGCAGTCTGATGGTTTGCGTAGTGTATGTCCTATCCATTTCCACCGTCTTTTCCTAATTTCCTCTTCGGCTGGAAGTTGGTTTGTCCTCTCCCATAGTAAGTTGTTGCTGATGGTTTCCGGCCAACGGACATTCAGTATCTTGCGTAGGCAGTTGTTTATAAATACCTGTATCCGTCTGAGGATGTTTGCAGTAATTCTCCAGGTTTCAGCTCCATACAGCAGGACTGTCTTCACGTTCGAATTGAAGAGTCTGACTTTGAGGTTAGTTGATATTTGTTTTGAGTTCCAGATGTTTTTCAACTGCAGGAATGCTGCCCTTGCCTTGCCAACCCTTGTCTTTACATCTGCATCAGACCCTCCTTTTTCATCGATGATGCTCCCCAGATATGTGAAGGTATCCACCTCTTCCAGAGTTTCCCCATCAAGTTGAATTGGGTTGGTGCTCCCTGTGTTGTATTTGAGAATCTTGCTCTTACCCTTATGTATGTTCAACCCTACTGCTGCTGAAGTTGTTGCTACACTGATTGTCTTCGCTTGCATTTGTTGGTGTGTATGTGCTAAAAGAGCTAGATCATCTGCGAAGTCCAAATCATCGAGTTGCATCCTACTTGTCCATTGAATCCCGTACATTCCCTCAGATGTGGAGGTCTTCATGATCCAGTCGACCACTAGGAGGAAGAGAAAAGGTGACAGCAAGCAACCTTGTCTGACTCCGGTCCTCACTGAAAATGCAGTTGTCAGTTGTCCTCCATGCACAATTTTGCACTGTGTTCCGTCGTAAGAGTTCCGGATGATGTTGACGAGTTTCTCTGGTACACCGTAGTGTCGAAGAAGTTTCCATAGTGTTCTCCTATCTACACTATCAAACGCCTTCTCATAATCAATGAAGTTGATGTACAGGGGCGAGTTCCATTCAATTGATTGTTCAACGATGATCCGTAGTGTTGCGATTTGGTCCGTGCACGACCGATCCTTCCGAAAACCAGCTTGTTGATCTCGAAGTTGAGTCTCCACTGAATCTTTCATTCTGTTCAACAATACTCTGTTAAAGATTTTCCCTGGTATCGACAGTAGCGTGATCCCTCTGTAGTTGTCACATTTGCTCAAATCTCCTTTCTTTGGTATCTTGATAAGATAACCTTCTTTCCAGTCTGCCGGCACTTGTTCTTCTTCCCAGATCTTTTTGAATAAAACGTGGAATATCTTTGCTGTTAGGTCGATATCTGACTTGAGTGCTTCAGCTGGTATATTGTCAGGTCCTGCTGCTTTCCCACTTTTGATTTGCCTGATGGCCATCTTGATTTCTTCCATCGTTGGTGGAGTGACATCTATCGGGAGATCTGTAGGTGCTGCTTCAATGTCCGGTGGGTTCGGTGGAGCTGGCCTATTTAGAAGTTCCTCAAAGTGTTCTACCCACCTATTCTTTTGTTCTTCAATCTCAGTGAGTGTCTTGCCTTCTTTGTTCTTGATCGGTCGCTCTGGTTTACCATGTTTATCTGCCAGTTTCTTCGTTGTGTCGTATAGCTGTTTCATATTTCCTTCTCTTGCAGCCTTCTCCGCTGTCGTTGCAAGGCTTTCGATGTATTTCCGTTTGTCAGCTCTAATGCTCTTCTTTACTTGCTTATTTGCTTCTGAGTATTCAGCTTGAGCCTTGATTTTTTCTGCTCTTGTTCGGCTGTTGTTGATTTCTATCTTCTTGTTCCTCCTTTGTTGAATTTTGCTCAATGTCTCAGTGGAGATCCATTCCTTATAATGGTGCTTCTTGCGGCCTAGAACCTCCTGACACGTTGACGTTAGTGCTTCTTTGATTTCTTTCCAGTTGTCCTCCATAGTGGTTTCTTCTTTCGGCAGATCTTGTAAGGCTTGGAACCTGTTGTTGAGAGATATTTTGAATTCATTGAGTTTGTCAGTGTCTCGGAGAAAGCCTGTATTGAACCGTTGTACTGCTGACACTCCAGTTGTCCACTGCTTCTTTAGCTTCAGTTTTATTTTAGAAACCACCAAGTGGTGGTCTGAAGCTATGTCAGCTCCTTTCCTGGTTCTTACATCTTCCATTGATCTTCGAAATTTTTTATTGATACATATATGATCGATTTGATTCTCAGTAGTATGATCCGGTGAGACCCATGTAGCCTTGTGTATGCGTTTGTGGGCGAATATTGTACCACCTATAACCAATTTGTTGAAGGCACATAGGTTTGCAAGTCTTTCACCATTGTCGTTTCTGTCTCCCAGTCCTTGTCGTCCCATGATTTCTTCATATCCAGTGTTGTCCATTCCGACTTTGGCGTTGAGGTCTCCCATCAGTATTATCAGATCCTTTCCTCGACACTTTGCTATAATTGATTGCAGTCTATCGTAAAACTGATCTTTGTCTTCGTCGTTGCCGTCGTTGGTTGGTGCATAGCATTGGATAATATTCATTGTAATCCCTTTCTTCATTGTTTTGAAAGATGCTTTGATGATCCTGGGTCCATTTGGTTCCCATCCCACCAGTGCATTACGTGCCTCCTTGGACAGCATCAGAGCAACTCCTTGAGTGTGGGGAGCATTTTCCTCTTCGTGGCCGGAGTATAGTAGCGTCTCTCCCGAAGCTAATGTTTTCTGTCCAGCTTGAGTCCAATGAGTTTCGCTGATTCCGAGTATTGTCAAGTTGTATCTCTTCATTTCTGCAGCTATTTGATTTGTCTTCCCGCTCTCCCACATTGTTCGAACATTCCATGTACCTATAAAAATATTTGCTCTGGTTGTTAGAAGGGGGGGCATCGGCCTCATGACTTCCGAAGAATTTCGGCTTTCATCATGAGGCGTCATATATTCTTCCACTCCCAGGGCAGAGTTTAAATGGTTTAAATGGTTTATCTTGTTTAATCTGGTTTGCGTTTTTTTTTTAGCAAGTTTGGGTTTTTACGGGATGGGGGTGCTAGCCCCATGCCCAACCCTCCTCCTTTACCCGGGCTTGGGACCGGCAGTAACCCTAGGAGGGCTACAGGCAGAGTTTGATTATGAAATCACTAGCACATAATTATTATTGTTATTAATAATCATAATCAACTTTACACGTAATTGCATATATTTACTTTGTTATGTTACAGTTATTTAATACGCATACTGTGATTAAAAAATGAAGTTTCGGAAAATCGTCTCCACTCTTTTGAAGAAAGTTTTAGTTTTATTGTAAAATAGTGAATGGATCGATAGTAAATAACCTTTTTCATGAATAAGATTTCGGGAAATGACTGACATCTACGTGCTAAGTAAAGTTAAGAAGCCTGTTGTCTGCCAAATCAAGATAATAAACAATAAAGTATCATTCTGTTATTAAGTGATTCCCAACCAAGCCGCCAGAGAAAACTTTTATTAAGAGTTAAATCGAAAACTGGTCGACCTTTCCACCATCAATAAATACCGTATCAAATTGACGGGACAGTAGCTACCAACCTGTATTGTTCAGTTAATGTTATTTGCGATTAAAATCTTTTACTTATTTAGTTGCTGCCTTTATGGGTCGAATTTATTAGTTTTCCTAAAAGTATAAATTCAACCATCCTAAACAAAGCTGTACAAAATGAGAAGTCATGTTCAAACGTATATCCGTCCATTAATCCAAGAAAAACGCATTAATGCTGTAAAGGTCTAATCACCAATATTCATGTTTGCTTGTTTGTTTTCCATTTATTCAAATAAGCCAAACAAAGTGACTCTACTTTACAAGCAGAATTTGACCCTAATAAAATTAGTCCATAAAAACATAGAATTATTGTCCGTATATTTTCACAATGCGAAATCGTTGATATTTTTGCGGGCGTGTACCTATTTACGTATGTAGGTGTTGGAATCATCTGGCAGGTTAAGATTATAATAATTATTTAAGTACTAGCATTTCTCACTGTCTCCTTCATATACACATGCACATTCAAATATGCAGACACCCAGATACCTTGGCTATTACATCGTCAATCCGGTAAACGGAAACATTACATTATCCAACTTAGTCAATGGTGAAAATAAACAAAATTAAGGTTGGTTTTTGTTATTTTCTTCGTTTTAGTTTGTTCACTAAAGTCAATGTTTACCAGTTACTATTAAAAAAAAATAAGGAATATGAAACAGCAAATTTTTATACCTAAAACTAAGATGCAAAAGGTTTACATAGAAAAGATAATATATATATATGTATAATGAAAAATGCGAATTATGATGAAAATGATTGGTTGCTTAATCTAATTTAGCTATAATATCTAAACAAAAAAGATAAAGGGTTTTCGTTTAACCATTTTTTCCTAGATTACTTCTAGTCATTTAATTCCGAATAGTCGTTTAATGTGACGTACACTGTTGTAAAGTTATTACTTCGATTGGTTACTGTTATTCTACTGAGCATTTGACACCGTTGGTGAATTCATTTGAATAATTACTTTCACTAAGATATCTGAATTTTTTCCAAAAATATTAACTGTTAATTTAATCTTTGACAGTTTTTTTCAGTCAACATTTAAATGCTGTCATTGTATTATTATGTAATAAAAACCCATATTACTGTCTCACTGGTGAAGTATACTTCATCAATATTATAAAAAGTAAGTTAAATATTGTCACTCATGTCGATGTTTACTTTTAGTATTTTCTACTTAATATTCATTCCTGCGAACAAAATATTTTTCAGTTCTCCTAAAAAGTATACAAGGAGCTAATCAGTCTCTAATAAAAATTCAGAATGAAAGAACTATGTATCAAGGAAGTGATAATAATGAACCAATATTAGTTTATGAATACATTGACTGCTATTCTGAGCCGTATAAAGATATGTATACTTTTAATATGAAGCTGTGAGAACGACGTTAATCGGGAATAGGAAAGCCTTGGTGACGTGATGAAATATCTAGCCTATTAGCATAGTCATACTGAATATTAATTTTCTGTATGATTTGAGTATAGAAATTGTTTCATGTCCTTTATACCACTATCTAATTCCTTACATTCCCGACATACTTTCGTTGTTTAAATTTTACTAGTACTGATAACATTATCTCGTCATTGATTTTGTCAAGTTCTTTTGAATGTTTTACGAATGATATATGATCGTGTAAGTTACTCTTTTGTCCACCTCTAACTACTTGTGGAATAAACTAGTGAAACGTTTATTTGTTTACTTTTTGTCACTAATGTACCAATGTACAAGTGATCAAAGACACCTTCCTAATTATGAAGAATTTGTACACAAAATATTAAGAGAAAAATTCAGTAAAAATAAACTTAAACGTTACTCGAATATTCAACTAGTTTGTGCCTACTCATGTATAATAAAAACATTATTACCATATAAAAGGGCTACTATGCAGTACAAGTTTTTCTAACAATGATTTTTTCGTTACCGTCAATTTCATATCGTGTCTACATTTCCTATAGATGAAATAAAAAGATGTATAATAAAGTGATTAGGACAAGATTAACAAAATTCTCTAATATATACATATGTATAGGCATTAATACATCACATAGTTTGAATGTCTGTTTGTTTGTTCTCATATGCATAAATATCTATTATTTATAAGCGAATAAACACATCTACTAACAATGAACTTAAACAAGTGTTGTTAAATCATCAAACCTTAAAACAACAAACAAAAAGAAGACGGAAATGAAAATCATGTTAATTTAGGAGAAAAAAAATTAGCGATCGAAAACAAGTAAGCAATACGAGGATGAGTGAATTGACTAAGTAAAAGAAATCTGTCTTACTTTTCTCATATCCGTTTAATTTTACTCGTTCCTGCATACTTCCCACCTACTTTCTGCTTATTCGGTCGTTACATTCATAAACAAATAAACAAGATGATTAGTTGAACTAATGAAATGAAGTGTTTACTTATTGGATTAACACTACAAAATGAAATAAATTCTGTTCTTCGTTATGTGAATCCTGTAACTCAATTTAATTAAACAATGTTGAATATTAAATTAGTAATTTTGTTCCTATAAACAACTGTCTAGAATTGAATAGGTGAGAACCACTTTATAGATAAAGCCAAGATCTAATGTAAATGAAATAACTATGACAATACAGTCCAAAATTAAGTAATATAATTGAATTGATCACTTAACACCTGTATTTGGCTATCCGTATCTTCGGAAATGCTAACAGAGATTATAATTATTATGTAATCAATGGAAAATCAGTAGAGTACTGAGGAATGAAAACCTGTACATATACTACATAATTATGGCAACTAGGAAAAGGTGCGTAAACAATTTCCACAGTAATTATTATTCTCTTATCTTTACTTGCAAAGAGTCCGAAAGCTAATTCTATATTCATAATAAATGATGGGTAATGCACTCTGATCTGTACCTTAAAACTATCAATCAGAACTCTAGCAGAAACTACAAGATTATGACAAATCATAGACTGTGTATCTTAGTATATGCATAACTAAACAAAAATTTCAATAATTTGCTGTGATTTGTAGTGAATACCTGAAGAAGTAGTAACTGTTAATGAGTCAGATAAAACTTACGATTATTAAAATATTAGAAAGTTCACGTTAACATTATATTATTAAATTTTCAGTCTTTCAGGTTTCACACTTCTAATTATTCACTTCTTCTTAACACTCCTTCCGACACCTGCTACAGTAGTAAGTTTTGCTTTTGTTTTTTGAACTGCATTATTCAACATAATAATAATAATAATAATAATAATAGTAACAATAATAATTATTACTGTTATTATCATTATATGTTCATTGGAAGATAACTTTGGAATGAACTTCCTGAAACTCTAATGAGAGGTTATGGTGATAGAGTCCAATAAGCCTGCAGTAAATCAGTAATTTCCGTAGTCTGAAAACTCCTAATTGATCAGAGTTAGAAATTGTAACCATTAGATTCCAATTTTTCGCAGAAGGTAGTATCTCTCTTGACAATAAACTTAAAAAATTTAAGTTTGGCCTCGAGCTACCTTATGTGGGCGTAATACTGAGTAATCGCTTAAAGGAAATACGATTTTTCTAATAATTTTTGGTTATTAATGGTTTCATTGTTTGAAGTTAGTTAATGTCGAAAATTAGCTCCAAAATATGCAACAAATCCCAACCAAACCATTTAATAACCTGATTAATCGTTTTAATTGTTATTTAATTAAAATCCATTTTTCAGCTTATAATTCTCGCAAATTGTTACTGGTGAATGAGCACGAAGTGTGTAAACTTTTCAATGTGAATTTCTTTTCAGACATCCTGTACTGAAAAGTACGAAAACCACTAAAATCTTTCACTTTCGACTGTCGGGAAATTAAAAATTATTAGACTTTTCTAATTTTCACGATTATGATCGTCTGTTGTGTTAATTAACAGTTCGTCTGTCATAATATCACTACGATCAAAATCATTTTACGTCATCTTATAATCGCAACATTTTAGTAACTTAGTAGTGTATGTTATACCTAACTACAGGCGGCAAATGTGTTTTATTTTTTCTTTGGTCAACTTAAATTATATGTATTTGTGGACTACATAAGACCATGTGTGTATGATAAGTAACTAGATAAAATAAACGAGTTGACTTCATTATTCAACACTAATATACCGTCCTATGTTTAACTAATAGTTTGGTTTGGTTAATGTGTGGTGGATATTGGTAAGTCCTTATTGATGATAGACAATGAGATTTATGACGAAAACGACGTCACTACAAGATTTGTTTTGCTCTCTGTTATCTTGCAAACTTGTGGATTGCAATGAAAACGCAAAATTCAGTGGGAAGGAAATTTCTAAGGGATAGATTCGTTTGAAGTTGGGTCTTATTATGAACTGTTAATAACTGGGAATCAATGAGTGCGATTCTACTTCAGTAGTTGAATGGTTAAGTCTTCTACCAAAGACGCGAAGGTTTTTGTGCTACCGGTATGCTTTTAATTAAGAATCTTAAACTGTAGCAAAATAACTACTTAGTTATTCGTCGTTTACCAACTTTTCTCCATCTGGTTTCATTTTATATTGAGAATATGAAAGTACTAATATATTTGAGTTATTTCTGGACACTACCAATATAACAGAACGATATCTACTGTCATAGGTTCGTGATTATCATGAATTTAAGTGGTTTTCAATATTTGAAAGGCTTCCTCCTTTACATTTATGGACCATATGCTCTATTAAAAAAGATCAGGGTCAGAATTCACTATCGTCACCGAACACCCTTCAAAACTTGACAGGTAAATGTATGTGGATTATATGTATGTAGTAGATGGATAAATTCATGATTGAAGTGGTTAGCAATAATAATAATAAGATGAAGAAGGCAGAAGTTAGTCAAACTTAGCCAGCCATTATTCAAGATTATTTAGATCTGTAATAGTAATGCATAAACCACCACCACTCCTGAATATGTATGGAGATAAGTAGTACTTGAAATGGAGATAAGGGTTTAGCTGATAT
Source organism: Schistosoma mekongi (assembly GCA_034768735.1). Classification (NCBI taxonomy): domain Eukaryota; kingdom Metazoa; phylum Platyhelminthes; class Trematoda; order Strigeidida; family Schistosomatidae; genus Schistosoma; species Schistosoma mekongi. The sequence goes on along the minus strand of CM068305.1, from coordinate 33,626,579 downwards.
ATATGTATGTACAAAAAACAAATGGAGTTGACCATCCGTACCCAAGTGTTTTAACAAGTTGTTAAGGTAATGAAATAAAATAATAACACCAGAAACATATTCCTAATTCATATTAACCCTAGTTACTAACATATATTATTATTATTATTATGTCACATATGTGTCGACTCATATCATGGATCACAGAATTAAGCACGGCATGCTACTACTTTTTCTCTCTTCATTTAATATTTGACGTAATGATTTAAATAAATAGTTCAATGAAGTATTTTACGCTCACTTTACCTATAGATACACAGATAAACAAATTTTTATTTTAGAATAATTGCTTAGTATTTTTACTAGTTGGTTGACAACTCGTTATGAACACGAATTCCTACTGTATGTTATCTATATTATATGCAATGATATTTTTAAAAGAATAATTCATCAAACAAGATGGCTAATCATTACTGCTTGGCAGCTAGTTCATTTGATGGATCGAATACTAAACTTCCTCACCTCTAACTGATATAAATTTCAATGCATCGGAGGGTTAAAAGTGAGTTTTAAGTAAGGCTGAGTCTATCATGAATAGTTTCCTTTTTGTTTCGAATAAATGAGATATGCTTGTTTATTAACATATAACACAAGTTATAAAATTCTTGAATTGCTATATATTGCATGATAATTTAATCGAACTTCAGGGATTTCGGAAATTTACAATATGAAGCACTACTTTTTGTGCTGGAATCATGAAATAAAACTTTAATGGTACTAATTGGTCTATCTGAATGCTAGAGGTTGTTCTTAATGTGTGTGTGAATTAATTCCACATTGGAGAACATAATTTGAATCTCAATTACAAAGACCGTTTTAAGTGATCCAGACATTTTATTATTAAGGACTTCTTGAAATTAATATTTATTAAACATGTTATACATGAACTAGTGAAAGACTATTGTTTGGAACAGATGAACCCTAATAAGAGAATTAAAATGAACTGATCGGTAGGATGACAGACAGACAGGATGAAATAATAGGTGATACAGTGATTTCTACTATAACGAATTTATGAGCCGAATGAAGCAACAGAGTATCAAATCTATTAATGCATAATGCTTTAAGTGCTAAAGGAGGGGTTATTTCTCTTTGTTCTTCGAAGGAATAAAATTTATCTTAAATTATTTTCCTCCTGTTTTACGGAATTGCAGCACTTAACTATCTTTATATTACTGCTTCTAATACTCCTTTACTATCGCGCTTTCATCTCCCAACCTTAATATTTAATCTTGAAGTGTTTTGGACCTATGTGATTTCAGATCACTCGTTTACTGTCACTTATTTCACTTCAAAGGGTTTTATCTTAGCAGTAAATTATACTCATTTTGTAACTCCAGTGTTTAAATCAGATGATTTATGAACGTAAGACAGAGATAATAATCAAACACTAGTATCCAGATATACTTAATCGATGAGTCCCAAATAACTAGGACTTATGTTTTAGAAACCCCTGTTTACTGTTACCTAAAAGTGCGTTCTGAACAAAAACGATTAGAATAAGTATTGATTATCATTTGCGGAACTGATAACGAATAGATCATATATGCATGCATAGCTACGTTCATTTTCTAAATGTCTGTATTATTCATTCTCTTAAAATGATTATTATTGATCATCATATTCTATAGATCAGGTCACTCATTGGCGAGAGTTTTGAAGTAACGGATGTTGAATCCAGTCAGTAAGAAGCTATCGATATCTATTTATTATTGAATTGAATGGCCCGTTTTGTAACTACATTAGAGAATGGATTTGATGGGTTGTGTGCGAAAATAACCATATCTAATACCACCCCTCCCCCCTTACTTTAATATCTGACTGAACCACGGAATATCAAAACACAAAACCTGGTCTGCAACTATAAGGAGTATTGTGGTGTGACAAAATTACTACACTTTATGCACAGATTTACCAACAAATGGTTATTAATTACACTTAACTCGTTATAACTCAAATCGTAAATTGAAAAAAAACATAAAACTAAGTGAATTTATAATAGCAGTTACCAGGATACAATACGAAAACTTACTGAAATAATTAATAACTCATATTTCCTAAACAATCAACTAGTGATCTGAGTAATTATCATTTCACCCAGAAATCTCATTCTTGAATGAATTTTTAACACCCCTCCCCAAATCCTTGATTCACGTTTTAACGTTCTGAAAACTTTATGAAAGATTTCTTTTCTGTTTCAGCTGAACCACTGCTGCCTCCTATAATGTCTAGTACCTATCCCTGTTCACTCTTTGAATTGAATTATAACACTTGAGAATCGTTCACTATTTGGCAAACAATTACTAGTGACTAGTGACACATCAAAGCCTAAAACGAACATTTAGAAATTTTGCAATAACAAAGTATTTAATTAAAAAATCATCTGGTTCTGTCTACTTCTCAGTAGCTAGTAGTGTTCAACCTGAAGGACAAACAGAAAAAAATATCTACATTTCATTTGGCGAAGTAATATCCTGTTGTTCATATTGTGGTTTTTGTAAATTTAAACTTGTTAAATGAAAATTACTGACTCAATTTATACTTACACATTTTGAAATAAATACATTTAGTAACACCGTTGGAATAGAAAAGCCCCTTGAATCAAGCGACTTATCATATACAAACTCTCATTGTATGGCATGTTAGAGATTTTCTATTATTTGAATGTAATTTTGACTAAGAAATGACATTAACTAAAGGACTTTTGTGGAGCTGTTTCATCCTATTTTGATGTATCTTAAAGTCAGCTCCGCGACTCCACACATGGTTACATACACAACTTTCAAATCCTGTGGCAATCGTAATAACTTTAAATCTTTAACTCTGTTAGCCTTTCAACTTCAATCAATTCACAAAATGTTATGGCTTACGTCTAATGTGGTCTAACTCTTGATTTTATTAAATCTGCAGATAATGATTTGACATTAGTATTTTAGAGAATCTACCACGAGGCTAGTTACTAGTAAACAGACAATTCTCTTTTACAAATTTTGTTACTTGCATACTACAGATAATGAAGCGTTTATAATTTAGTATAATCTCTATATCAAGTAGTTTCTATATATAAAAAAACATTTTTTTGACCTAACAAAGAAGATCGAATCAGTCGCACACATTTTCTATTTCAGTCAGGAGATCGATCCTTTGGAAAATATTTTTAAATACTTCCGCTTGATGCTTTTTATATTTGCTAGTACAATTAAATAGTTAGAAGTGAGTTATGATCTTGAAACGGTCAACATTATACCCTAATGCATACAGTCTGCTACACAAGTATACATTTATCTCATTTGAGTATTACATACTGTTCGTTATCTGACATATGACATTGACTTAAGTAATGATTATGTTAGGCGGTGTGAAACAGATATACTGTAACCCTTGTAATAAATGCATCTGTCATAACGGACCTGTTTTTTCTTGTGGTGTATCATACGAACGGCAAACAAACATACACAATTAGTCATGCGTAAAATTACTGATTATTTGTAATCGTCCACTTGAGTAACTTGATGAATACAAGTGTATTTTGCTTTAATCATTATAATTAAAAAGTATTTTCCCAATGTGTTACATATTCGTAACAATTATGTACAAAAATAAGTAATGCGCATGCAGTTAAGTGTGTTTACTTGTTAACGTAAACCTTTCATCGTCATCGTCATCGTCATCATCATCATCATCATCATCATCATATATATATATATATATATATATATATATATATATATCACTCATTTAAAATAAAATTTCTAGACATTATGTTAGTTATGATAGCCTAGATGTCTACTACTTGAAGTTTCAATTGACAAGAATGATTTGTTTCAACTAATCTATTGCTCTCTCTCCTTTTATCTCACTTCACCTCCCTAAATTTATTCTGTTTTTCTTTAAATAGAAATGCCTAAGTTTTCAATAGTTCTATACTAAATATGATAGAAGGATTACACTATAATATGTTGAACATAAATAAACTTATTTTTCTCTCATACAATGTTTTCTAATGACATCGTGCTGTGATAAGAAAACTATGTCAAACTACATAAGAGGTTTGATTCCTACTTGTATATATACACAATCACCTATGATAAAAGTATCACATTATTTGTAAATTATTGACTGCTGACTAGTACATAAGGTGCACTGTAGTACTTACAAGCCAATTTCGTAACGCAAATTCAAAGATGATTTCCTTTCCAAACATTATTAGTTTTTCATCTGACAGGTTAAACAAAGCTTAACAATCATAAGAAGTACCTACTGATTTCGACTTTGATGGTGATGATCATGTAAGGTTTATTTAATATTCTGACTTTTTCGAGTGATTATTATCATGTGCGTTGAATGCATAAACTAATAATGAAGTGTAACCAAGGATCTCATTATTTCTCAAACCTTGTATTTTCTTGTATAGAATTTCGATTGAAATGAATATATTAATATATGCTCAGCCAACATAGACTTAGTCACTATGAAGGAAGAACTCTATTTATTGTTCGTCCTAAATGCAGATATAAATTACTTTCTCATTGTGTTGAATAGTAGGTGATTATATGACTCAATGGTTGAAAATTTTCGTCTTCATAAGTGTATATGGTGTCTAACTAAAACTAGACTACTAAATTAGATTTGCAGAAAAAGACTATACTTCGTGTCTTAAGTAGTTTGAAGACTCGGAAGCTTATCTAATGTCCCTTTTACTGTTTGTATTTGGGTTATTCAGAATAATGTGCATAAATGTTCAAATCACTGAAAATAGTCAGCAACGGCTATACATAAGTCAGTTTATGATCTTAGTAAGCAAAAATCGGCAAAGTATATTTCATAACATTTAAAATCACTATGTAACATCAGGTTGGCTACACAATTATGTAACTTAATTGAGAAACTGGTTGGTGACGTTCGATCAAGATTGAGAAGGGGATTAATTATTACTAATTGATGACTCCGGTTGTTTAGATTATGATTTCACTATACTTTGTTGATAATCGTACATCACACTAGGTTTTTTATTGTTATATTGGAAATAATGTGAAATAGCCTTTTACTAAAAGCCACTTTATCTCTTTTAGACTTTGTTCCAATTGTCTTATTATACAAAACATGTATCACTTTGAAGATAGATATAGACCTACTATATGAATTGACAGAGACATTGTAATAGCTAAATTAAAGTGTTTGGAAAGCTTATGCAATGTAATGCAGAGACTTTTGTTCAAAGAAACCCCAAGTATAAATCTGAGTCAGGTACTTTACACTAGAAGTGATGCACACTTCGTAAGTTTAGTGAAACGTAAACACGGCAAACTTTGAAAGAAAGCTTTATCTTGTTATGAAAAGGCCAATTGAGCAATGAACAGTTTACGTGGCGAAAACAGAATGTCATAAAATATTACACACATCCTTCGCGTTCTCTGGACCGTGTCGTTTACCAGCTTGCTTCTCTTGGTTGTTCTCAATTCTCCTATGAATTTTAATCATGCTTTTTTCCTTTCCACCTCGCAACTCACCTCATATGCTGTTTACTGACTCTTTCTAATTTCCCTTGATGCTCTGCTACCTACTACTTATTCATGACCTTATTAAGCAGTATCCACCACATTGTTGGTAAATTTACTCCAATGAATACACTGTATCAGTTTATTATTGTTGAGTCTGTGAAATATCCATTAATATTACGAGAATAGCAGTGTATTATCGAATATTTCAACCAACAATTTCATAAAGTCGAAGTGTTATTTTGCCAGTCCATAAACAATTACCTTCAAAAATATATCGCATTCCTGGAAACTACATAAGAAACGGATTGCCTACCTTGCATTTTTTGAAATATTGTTCTTGGACGAACTATTACTTTGTATTTCTGAAATTGATTGGGGTCATTTTACATTCCAATATAGAAGCATAATTCGTTTTAAGTATTAAGAGTGATATTGGTAAGCTAGGAACTTTTAGAAATTTCTCAAGATAAAACATGTGATTCACGAAGTAACAGCAAACGACACACAAACAGCCTTTATTGAAGATCATAAACAATATCAGTTCAGACGAATATCATTTGGACAGACAGATGTACATTCTACGTTCAACAGACTGACGATATTATTAATATGAATTCTCGAAAATGTGGAGGTATAGCCAAACAGAAAAATACCATATTAGACATTAGGAAGCGGTACTGAGGAGAAATGATGAGTTTAGGTTGCACATTACCAAGGGATAATCCCACATAACCAGGAGTAGTGTTAGTCTGTTGGGGTATAAAGAAGAAAGTAAAATAATCTCACTTTCAAGAAAATCCTGAATATCATAAACATAACAGAACCAAATTATAAAAAATTACTGGGGAAATTCACGCTATTGACAACATTCTATTGTCATTTTGTGCTGAGCTGTAACAAGATTGCAGAGCCAGTGTACATAATGTTAAGTAGTAAAAAATAGATACGGAGAGAAAGTACAAAGGATGTTTGAAAGAATCAAGTAAATCTAAGGCGACAGAAGGCACGTAGTCACCGTGAGAAGTGGACCGACGTATACCATCGAGAAATGAAACAAAGAGAAAGACATAAACACCAGAAACCTCCAAAAGTTGATTTAGTAGAATAACTTATCAAATTCAATGTGACATCCAGCGGCAACAGAACTAGGAAACCAGAACGCCTACAAACACGACAATTGAATGGGATGAGGTGAGTATGGAGGATTCTACTTGAAAGACTTCCTATACAAAGCAGAATGTAGAATGGAGGCTGTAATAGGTAACGACGGAAGTTGAGGATGGGAAACGGTACACTTATTTAGAATGTGTAGGAGACAGGGAGAGAAGGAAGTTATACTACAGTAGAACTAACATGGAGTGAAGCAAACAAGAAACATACATATAGATAATTGTCGGTAATGTATATAGAATTGCTGCCACTTTCAGTGATCGCACCAATCACATCAGTCCAACACTGTCACTACTGGTTAGGGCAGAATCATCAAAAACCATAACCACACAAGGATGAAGTTGACAGATTACAGATCCTTGATGAAAAGATTGGGGTATTTACGCATTTTAGTCAACTGCTAACATGAAACTTCACTTCACTATTCCTCTTAACTAACTTGTGGATAAGTCTTTTAAACCAGTCTTAGGAATCAAACGTCGAGGAAAAATATCTGAGGACTCACTCAGTATCAAAGCCCATACACAAGACAACGTAGGATTTGTTAAGCAAATAAAATAGTTGACGACCGATATTAGTGAGTAACATCTCAACAGCTCCCATATCCTGCACTATTCTCTCTCGATGCTCGGAAAAAGGTTAGATGGTCAGTTCATAACATGACGACATGGACAGTATAGGACTAGCGTCTATCGATCCATCACGATTCTCTGGATAGGTTCTATAAGATGGAATAACTCACTGGCTTGAGACCCTATTAGATGTAGGTCAGGATAGAGACCAGTGGCGATCTGTGGTTTTTGTTTACGTTCTCCAAGAAACGAGAGGAACTCATAACTGAGTGAAGACATTATTAGCTGTACTTTCTAACCGAAATGTATCTCATTTGAAATCTTCTTGTTCTCTTGTAAAATTCCATCTTCTGATTAAGATCGCGTTCTCTCTTTTATTTTTTCTAAATACAATCTTTCTGATTTTGTGGAACACCTACTTTTAAGTGCCAGTTTGTTCCAAAATATTGATTAATTTTATGTTTTGAAGATTCTTAAACCTAAATGTTTGCATTTATATTTTCAGTAGAAATAAGTAGTTTAATTTTTGTTTGACGAAAAAACATACTTCTCTGTATATTTGAGGTAACTAACTTAATTGAAAAATCCGGTAGACCAGATCGACCTGCAGTTTATTTGACAAATCACTGTATACGGCAGGGAGAGCAACTTATTGGAGCGCTTAAATAAATTCTACCAATGTCATTTCATAAACTCGTCACACAATGACATAAAGTGCGAAACAAGTATAGAGATTAGTTAAAAAGCTTTGTTTCTATCGAAGTAAAACTTAGATAAGTATTTTAGCTAGGAAGTAGTTACTTAGGTACGATCGTAAATAGTCTACATTTTTTGACTGAAATTTATTTTCTTGATTATTGTAATATTTATTTAGTACATTAAAGTGATAATAAGTCAGACATCCATACGACACACTGCAGTTGGAATTACTGCAAACTTTCTTGTGTTCTCTATATCCTTTTTTTCTTCCGTCTTATCAATTAATGAGGCATAGCAAACATTTTGTGTGATTCAAGCATAGATAATTAGTATGATCAACACGATTATCGAATTATTAAATATTAATTTACCTATATTTATTAGTCCTACCTTACAATGAACTATAATTTCAGGAGCACTTGGATATTACAGGAATTAATAAAGTTGGATGTGGTAGATTGTCTGATTCAAAGCCTTCAGATTGAACTCCAGAAGGTTATCCAAAATATACGCCTTACATATGGGATTAATGACAAAGTAATTAAATATACGACACAGTACAACGGAAGCCATTTTCAGTGAATTCAACATAGATGATTAGCAAACAGCAAGTTTATACTATGTATTCAATCATATTTGCAATTTGCTAGCAGAAAAGCTAAAAGAACGATTCTAAACATATTTATATAGTTCTCAAAAATAAAAGCAAACCTAAAATAACAACCTACCCGACTCTTATAACCAGTAATATATATATATATATATATATATATATATATATATATGCACACAAGCTTTTATGGAGAGAAGGAACCGTATTTTTCAATAGGGAGAATGCATTTTTTGAAAATTTAAGGTATTGTGAGACCATTATGCATACACTTTAAAGTTGTTTAAACTACTGAAACAATAGACACTGGCAAGTCATTCGGGAATCAAAAAGCCGGTTACCATTAAGTGAGGCAATATAGTTTTATTTGGTGAGCTAGACTTAGTCTGTGGTAAACATCATGTATTAAGTATTATCTTATTCACTAGGGAGATGCAGACAAAGTCGATGCTGTGAATAGATACAGGACGTCGTTATCTAAGTTTTCATGAGATGGTGGTTGCTACACTTGAAAAATGTCAAACTGATCTGCTTGTACAACATTGAACTCTAATGTAGACGGAACACTTGAAAGAATCCTAAAAGTCCCACATGAATACGTTTTACTGTTATTTATATTAAAATGATGTTCTCACAGGTAAAACCAATTGCTTCATTCACTCAACTGGGAACATTACAGATCCCTTTGAGATACTGATTGACGAATAACAAGCAATAATAATTTATTCAGGAGGTTTCTAACATTACGACTGAATCATCAAAATGTGCTACACTATCATAGTGTTAATATCTCTACTTCATTGCAAATGATGACAACAATCATACGAAATCGTATTACTGACAATAAACACTAATTAAGTCAATTTACTAAATGCATAAAACAGCAAATATAGTTTAGCTCTTGTTTGTGGGTCAATTGTTCCTTAAAAAAACTACTGTTTGATGTAGCACACAAACTATTTCGCTGAAAACCACTAGATCTATTGCATATTAGTTATAAATTGTCAACATTTGCATTTGCAGGACAAGCAACACTTAAACATTATTAACAGACCTCATCAGACAAGCGTTTGATATGACGATGCATCGATAGTTCAAATAACCCTGATGTTCTCATGTATACTAGACGTAAAGCTGCCAAATTTAACACATGATCTGTTGAAAATTACAATCAATTCATGACTAGAATACAGTGATATAGTCAATGATCAGAAAATAAAAGCACACAGATAACATATATGATTCTTAAAGGTGTTTGTTGATAGATTGCTAAATTTTATGCATGTGGTATAGTAACGATAATAATCCACTTCGTTAATCGAATATAACAAAAAGGTTACGTGAAAAACCAGTTTGTGATCACGAATAGATCACACACACATTTGTAATAACATTATTAACCATAATAGTATTCTGACAGAATATAAAACAAAAATCATTGTTGTGAAAGACGATGGGTGTTAAGAAGAAAAAAGGAGATTACTAACTGGTGTAAGAACATTACACATGTACGTTAACATTAAAGCATTTTATAAAATTATCATGAAAATAAATCTTCGTCGTCAACGATGGCAGCCGTAAACGAACCAAACATAGCATTGCTGCTACTGATCGAACTACATAGTTTGGGGGAATAAGGTCTAAACTTCAAGTAGTCTGCCATTTGAGAAAGCAAACTTTTCGTTCCAACTCCAGATATCATTTCATCAGCTTCTTGGAAAAGAGCGTCAGCTCTCTCTGATATCAGCATTTGAGCTGCTTGTATAATTTCCTTTGCAACCCGATTCGACATAAAAGGGGCCATACGACTAGTTAAATCAGAGGCATTAGCACACGCTACATCCTTTAAAGTGCAGTAGCCTAAACTGTATAATTGACGGGCTCTGGCCTGTTAATAATAGTAAACACGAATAATAATAATTTAAAATAGTATTCTAAAACTTATTAGTATCATTGACTGATACTTAACAGAAATAATGTATGAAGAAACTGGTTATTCAATAAGCTGAAGTTCATGAGATACCTTAATTTAAAATCGAAATGGTGTGAAATATATTTACATTTCCTCCAAATATTGATAATCTTAAAACTATTGACTTCTACTTGCTTTATACTCCTTAATCATTATCTTGTTCCTATAGTAGGTATCTTGTTTGCAGGCTGTTTAGAAAAGCGGAAAATTAAACTACTGTGTTATTCTATATTGTTTTATATTATGATATTCTGATAACAAGAGCAACAATTTATATAGGTACATGGAATGTGGGAGACAGGGAGAAGCATACAAATAGCTGGAGAAATCGAAAGATATAACCTGAAGATATTCGGAATAAGCAGAATCCTCAGGAGAGGAGATTTTGTACTCTGGCCACGAAGAAGGAAATGCCTAACACACGCAAGGCGTAGAACTAATGTGGTCTCAAGAAGCATGGAAGGCTCTTATAAGATGGGAACCTCATGGACCTAGGATCATAAAAGCATCCTTCAAGACAAAGAAGAAAGGGATTCCAATGAATGTCATCCAATGCTATACACCCACCAACAACATCCACGAAGATGACAAAGACCAATTATATGCGAGGCTACAGTCAATTATCGCAAAATGCTCAGTCAGGGACCTGACCATTCTGATGGTATACCTAAACGGCAAGGTTGAGGTAGACAACACCGGATATGAAGACATTTTGGGACGGCATGGAATAGGAGAAGGGAATGAAGACGATGAGGTTTCCAAACTTATGTGCCTCCAACAAAATACAATAAACCGGAACGATCAGTCAAAAACAAAGATGGTAAACCGATCACTGAGATGCAATAACAACGAAAAAGGTGGGTAGAACCCTTTGAATAGATCAGCCCCATTGAACCCACAAGTCATCGAGGCAGCAGCCACGGATCTCCATATAAATGTAAAGCCATTAACAATCGAAGATCTCCCTATAAACACCGACCCACCAACTGTCGAAGAAATCAAAATAGCCATTCAACAAATCGAGAGTGGTAAATCAGTAGGGCCAGACAACTTACCAGCGGAGGCACTGAAGTCAGGTATAGGAGCAACTGCAAAGATACTCCACATCCTCTTCAAGAAAATTTGGGAGGAAGAACAAGTACCAACAGACTGGAAAGAAGGGTACCTCATCAAGATACCAAAGAAAGGAGATCTTAGCAATTGCGAGAACTCCAGAGGCATCACTCTTCCTTCAATACCAGGAAAAGTTTTCAACAGAGTGTTATTGATCCGAATGAAAGATCCGGTCGACGCCCAACTTCGAGATCAACAGGCCGGATTCCTTAAGGACCGATCACGTACCGACTAAATTGCGACTCTCTGAATCAGTATTGAACAATCGATTGAATGTAACTCACATCAATTTCCCTGACTATGAGAAGGCAATTGACAGCGTAGATAGGCAAACATTATGGAGTCTTCTTCGGCGTTATGGTGTACACAAGAAGATAGTCAATATAATACGAAATTCTTACGACAGACTCCACTGCAAAGTCGTGCATGGAGGGCAGCTCACGAATTAATTCGAAGTAAAGACCGGTATCAGACAAGGCTGCTTACTTTCACCATTCCTTTTGCTGCTGGTGATTGACTGGATTACGAAAACACCAACAACTCAAGGCAAGCACGAAATACATTGGAAAACCTGGATGCAACTAGATGACTTGAACTTTGCAGATGACCTAGCTGTTCTATCCCACACAGCAACAAACGCAAGTGAAGACGGACAGTATAGCAGCAGACATCAATATACACAATCGGAACAACAAGGACCTCATATACAAGACAATGAGCACCAACCCAATTACACTTGACGGAGAAATTCTGGAAAATGTGTAAACTTTTACATATCTGAGAAACATCACTGATAAACAAGGAGGGTCTGATGCAGATGTGAAGGCGTGGGATTGGAAAGACAAGGGCAGCATATCCACAACTGAGAAACATCTGGAACTCAAACCAACTGTCAGACAACACTAAAGTCAAAACTTACAATACAAATGTGAAGACGCCAGAAACCTCAAAAAAGTTGATTTAGTAGAATAACTTATCAAATTCAATGTGACATCCAGCGGCAACAGAACTAGGAAACCAGAACGCCTACAAACACGACAATTGAATGGGATGAGGTGAGTATGGAGGATTCTACTTGAAAGACTTCCTATACAAAGCAGAATGTAGAATGGAGGCTGTAATAGGTAACGACGGAAGTTGAGGATGGGAAACGGTACACTTATTTAGAATGTGTAGGAGACAGGGAGAGAAGGAAGTTATACTACAGTAGAACTAACATGGAGTGAAGCAAACAAGAAACATACATATAGATAATTGTCGGTAATGTATATAGAATTGCTGCCACTTTCAGTGATCGCACCAATCACATCAGTCCAACACTGTCACTACTGGTTAGGGCAGAATCATCAAAAACCATAACCACACAAGGATGAAGTTGACAGATTACAGATCCTTGATGAAAAGATTGGGGTATTTACGCATTTTAGTCAACTGCTAACATGAAACTTCACTTCACTATTCCTCTTAACTAACTTGTGGATAAGTCTTTTAAACCAGTCTTAGGAATCAAACGTCGAGGAAAAATATCTGAGGACTCACTCAGTGTCAAAGCCCATACACAAGACAACGTAGGATTTGTTAAGCAAATAAAATAGTTGACGACCGATATTAGTGAGTAACATCTCAACAGCTCCCATATCCTGCACTATTCTCTCTCGATGCTCGGAAAAAGGTTAGATGGTCAGTTCATAACATGACGACATGGACAGTATAGGACTAGCGTCTATCGGTCCATCACGATTCTCTGGATAGGTTCTATAAGATGGAATAACTCACTGGCTTGAGACCCTATTAGATGTAGGTCAGGATAGAGACCAGTGGCGATCTGTGGTTTTTGTTTACGTTCTCCAAGAAACGAGAGGAACTCATAACTGAGTGAAGACATTATTAGCTGTACTTTCTAACCGAAATGTATCTCATTTGAAATCTTCTTGTTCTCTTGTAAAATTCCATCTTCTGATTAAGATCGCGTTCTCTCTTTTATTTTTTTAAAATATAATTTTTATGACTTTGTAGCGCACCCACTTTTAGGCGCCAACTGGAATAAACATTTCGTCTTTAGGTAAGTAGTTAAATAATAAAATAATCAGGAAACAGCAGGAACCATAATAAATACAGTGGCATTAGCTTTACTCTATTGAGTTTAAGAGCTACAAACTCGGACAACATTATTGTTCTTGCTTATTAATAAGTGCTTCTTGGAATTAACAGGAGATGCTAATCGTGCTAGATTTTATATTGTAATATATTTTTAAAAAATTTACCAAAAATCAATTGAGTTTTTGAAACTCACTCAGGTGTATGATACTAATGCATTAATAAGATTTATCAGGTGAATATTGTTCTGACAGACGATGAATTACTGTCTTCTAAAAGAAGCGCTAAAAAAGTTAATCCTAAAAGTCACAAGCTTCACTACATTTTGTCTATAATTTATCCACGGTAAAGTTACCTGAAGAAGGGGTGGAATTACTGAACCACTGTAATATGAAAACACCATTAAGTAGAAGTTCCCTCAACTTCATAGTGCAAACTTTTCAATGCAAAGACAAATGTGACTTAAAAAACACATAAACTATGAAACCAAACAACTGTGTTACAACTCCCAACAATTGGACTTTATATGAGACCCCAAGTATTGTTTTTATAAAATACCAGTGTTTCTTTATTTGAAATCATCAGGTTAACATATCTATGGATTAGCAAATTTCTTTAAATAACATTAAAGGAGAAAGCAACACACACAAATGCATCACTATATAAAAGTTTCTTGAATGCTCCTTGTCAGCAGTTGGTTTTTATTTCCACTTGCTTAACTAGCGTTTACAACTTAAACTATATGGTAGATGCAATTTAACGAAGCATACTCCGAAAAATTAAGAAAATTAAATTATATTAACAGATATTTTGAAGGTGTAAATACAGACATGAAGAAATGGACATTCATCATAACTAGAAAATATAGAATTAAGTAAACTGATCAACCTACTCTTTTCACTCCTGGTAATTCCATCAGTGGGAGCAGTTCACTGGAAACACAATAATCCAGTCTTGTAGCAAATTCTGGTAGCAGATGTGCAAATGCCCATAATTCGGAATCGGTAGAAAATTCACTAGCCAGCGCATGAGCCAATGAATTAGCTAATGATGCAGCTGAAGTTAACATAGACTGAAGAGCACCCCGTGAAATTTTATAACGCTCAGCCACACACCATATTGGGAAAGTTGATCTATTCTGCCATAGCTCTGAGAGAGCTAGAGCGATGTACAACCGACGTAAGGGACGTTCATCTAACCTCTATCAAGTGAAGAAATGGAGCAGCGTTTCAATTACCCTGAGCCGCAATGTAACAATTAAACACAAAATACAAATGCGAATATAGATTACATTTTGAACAACCCAACATATACTAACAAGCGGGTTCTTCATAATAGTTGTATGTTGTCCTTTCGAAGTATAATATAATTAAATTGATAGTTGATATGATAAAGTGAACATTACCCATAACAATCAGAAACAAAAAAACTAAATAACAAATTGATTTTGTTCTCCATAACTGTAATTGTCATAACGGCTTAGTTGGGTCAACATTTGGAGTTGTGATAAATATGAATGAATTTCTAATGCTACTCTTTATGATTAGTAGTAAAAACAGCGAAAATTTGCAAAATATTTATGAAACAAGTAAATGTGGATTTGCCAGTGATCATTATTATGATTCGTAAAAGTGCTTCGCCTTTTAATAAAACGAACAAATATATATTTACTACATCCTTTTTAAGTCTCATTCAACACTTTTGAAGGTAATAATAGACAGTCAGAGTAAATATATAGGAATACATAGAATCGTATGGATAAGCTTCGAAAAATTACTTACACGCGGTAAAAATGGAAGAAATAAATTAACGTAATCATTTAAAAGCATTATTACTCTTATTATACATGAAATGCATAGAGATGAATTCAAAATTATTTACAATAATGAAACAACCTACTCTCTTTATGGGATAACCAGTAGCTTTCCATAAAATATAACCTTCAGGAAAACCTAGGAGATTTATTAAATTAGCTTCATTCTGAGGCATAAGACTGATACGGTCAAAAAGAAGACTCCAATCAATTTGTATAGTATCAACAATATCCGGTGGTGCAACTAAGTACAGTAAATGTAATGGGCCGCTAGTATTAACTGCTCTTGCTGCAATACGAAAATCTGAAACTAATGGTCCAATACGATCTGTGTCAATTCCACCTTTTACGGATGCTCTACCCAATTTAGTTGCCTATCAAAGGTGATAAAAAGTGTAGAAACTAAACCCAAGTTTTTGTAAATGAGCACAATAAATAAACAAATTCAATGGGAACTATCAGTTTTTGTTAATCAAATAATAAATCCTAAAATACTCTACAAATGTACATTACTTTGAATAATAGCTCTCGATAAGCATATTCTCGTTCTGTTGTACTTTATAGTATACACATACGCAGTGCATACATAACCGTATATAATATCAGTATCACTAACTGTATTCGATTATAGTTTAATTTAAACAAACAACGACTTAATTGTGGTACGATGCTTTGATAACCGAGATAAAAAAAAACTGGAAAGGTGACAAGCTGTCATTCTATCGTTACTTAAGCATAACAGAACAAGAGAAAGAACTAACTAGTCACACAATCTTGAATAATATAGTCAAGGATAAATTTTAAATCATACATTCAGAAAATTATGAAGCGAAGAGAGATTACTAATTTGTGAAACTAATAAAGAGTAGTCTGTTTCCAATACGATCCGCTTTTCTTTTGTACTACTAACCTAAAGAGTTCACATCAATAGAAACATGTTTAATTATATATTAATAACAATAGGAACCTATTCACAATTAAACAAATTTTCAAAACTTTCAAAAAATACCTGGAATCGAGCATTTTCTAGTTCAATATTTTCCGAAACGGGAGCTATCTTGTCTGGATATGCATCGACTGAAACAATTACGATTAGATTCATTTTAATCAATGTATTTAATTCAGAGCGAACTAAATCATCGAAATTTCCACGCTGATATAATCGACACTGTACAGCCAATAACGTTTTTTCACATGACCAAAGAACATCCGGGTAGGTTACAGCCATCTATATGATAAAAAATTGAACAAAATAAATTGAGTGTAAACATGCTAAATAGAACTTCTTAGAAGAATTACCGGAAACATAACACTATTAAGAAACATAACTGCATGTTACACAAAATTAGTCAGTGGCTGATTAGGGAAATCTGAAAACAATACGAGTGAAAAAGCTAGATATAGCTAGTGATAATTGAATGCACATGCTGGCGAGCAGTATAATTTACAGAACAGCATGCATAAATCTTGAAGCAAATCATTTATTTGCATTCACTTCGAAAAGCAGCTTTAATAGATTTACTAATTTTTTCAAAAATCAGCGTGGCAACACGACAATTTTACTACTGACATCATCTACTGAAATCAAAATGTTCAGTGGTATTACCTTTAAATAAACAATGATCAACATGTAAGAGTAGCTAAATGTTGACGAATAAGGTGTTTAACTTATGAATGTTATATACTTTCGATTAACTGGTCAAAGACTGATAATCTATTCGTGTATTACTATTAGGAAAGCATTTAGCCATGCAGAAGATTAAAAGTTGCAACATATAATCAAAAATAAAATATCATAGATATTTACTTCGAGACCGATGAGTGAAAGTATAAGTTGTCGTAAACCCTTTCCATTTTCGTATGACAAACTGCTACTACATATGCCAACTGTATGATTACGTGGTTCAGCGTTCTTAGCATTTGATAGTAATTTAGGCATACTAGATAACATTTGAGCAAACATCTGTCTTTCATTCGGTTGTAATATTGTAATACTTTCACCAACAGTATCCAAACCAGCGCGACCAGCACGTCCAACCATTTGTTGATACTGAGTACCCGATAAAAATGAACTACCAACATAGGGCTTTCGAATGATTACTCTATAATAATTAAAAATTAAATTACTAAGTAGAGTAAGTTTTCCTTGTACGAATGCTTGGTTTTTAATAAGTTCGATCTCGTCAATTAAATGAAAAAATTGAAAAACAGTAGGATAAATGGGTTTATTTTCATCTGGTGACTTAAGACTAATTTACTGGAGAAATATTAGTGTTATTAATACGTAATAATTAATAAATAATAGAATAACTACATTATAAGTATTACATATTCATAGTGATTTTCCTAGGTACGTCCAATCATATGAACCTGAATTGAATAGCAAAAGGGAAAGAACTCTCCATCCAATCAGTAAATGATTTCAAGTAACAATAAGCAGAAAAAAAAGTGAAATCGAAAATCAGGTTAATCGAAAACCAAAGTTAAAATTATTCACGGCAAAAAGAACCCGTCATTCAAAAACAAGTTACCGCCTAGCTGGTAGATTAACACCAGCAGCTAACGTAGACGTGCAACACAGCACTCGGATAACTCCTTCAGTATAAGCGGTTTCGAGTGTATTCCTTTCTTCCTGTGTTAGTCCACTGTGATGATAAGCTATCCCTTTAGGGACTGTGTATTCTAAAACTGGACAACATGCTCGTGGTCCCTCTTTTAAATCACTGTTCTCCACTGCATTATCAAGACGTAAATTTTCTAACAACAATGATCTTTGATCAACAGTATTTTTCTCTGCTATATAATTTTCACTTGAATGAGGAAAGCATGCAGCAGCAGGAAGGAGTTCCGCTAACATCTTAGCTGTATTTTCACAATGTACTTTAGTTGGACAAAATACTAAACAAGAAAATTGTTCTTTTGATGATCGAGTGAATGAAGGATGGAACAGTCTATTGCTACAGCAATCATTCATTGAATGGCCGAGTAATGTTTCTGCAACTAATGCAACTAAATGGTCTGGATCTCGAGAAAGCATCTTTTTTGTGTACTGAAATGATAAATAAAAGAAACGGGATTTTATAAGCAAAAAATGAAATTACGGACAATATTCTAGACAAGTTTTGGAAACACGTTAAGACATAATAAGCTAATGACAGTCATTTATTAGACCGCTTCCTAAAAATAGCCGTGTAAATCCTTCAGCTGTTTAGACTTGAAAATTGCGTAATAATTATGGATGAAAAATAGTGACTGCTACAGATTAGAATCTCATCACTGTTAGATAAATATACTCAAAACCTGTAATTTGCATAAAAGTCAGCATAAATCAAAAACTCTGTAGGTGATAAAACTAGTAAATCACGTAGTTTCAGGTAAATGAAACATAAGTGTGCATTTGAGAGTTGGTATTTTTTCGGAAAGTAAGTAAACATAGTCTACCACCTTTGTCATTTTAAAAACTTGTAAGTCTTTGTGCATGACGTTATTAACATAGTCTGATGTGATCAACATTCCGTTCACGTAAGCTTCAAAAAATTGTGCTCAAAGCACTACACAACATAGACATAAGATTAGTATAAATGTAAATGATGCAATGTTTTGAAGTTCAGTATTGTTACAAAACAGCACAATTCTTGTTTCACACACTAAAAAATAAGTTATAACAGCAGCGCACAGTCGCGTAATATTTGAACCAAGTACCACGTTTAAGACTAAACATTAGCCTCTGATGTCAATCAAAGACAATAATACGTTTTGTAGAAGCTGTTTTGTTTATTATACTGACTACTATTTATAAAACGAAACCAGTAGTGTAGTATCAGATAATGTATCAGGAAGTGAAAAATACTAGTTTGCATTATTTATTGATTCACCATTACATATAATCAGTGAACAATGTCAGGAAGGCAGCCTACATAGTAAGTTCGTATGCCATAGAAGCTGATAAATACACAAACCAGTTACTACATGCTAGTTCATATCAAAATCTAGTTCATAGATCAAAACTAAGACCTACAGGTCGAAGAGGTGAAATTTGGCATTGTGGTGCCCAGTATTTGTTTTACGGAGGACGACAATGATTCATGAAAGGTTCCCATTCCTATGAAGATTTTACCACTAATCTTACCAATTTAGTGTCACAATCAAGAATATTATGACTAAACTATTATTCTATAAATGGAATGATAACAATCGGAAAAAAATGAAACAAACCTGGAAATCTACCATACGACAATGAACAAGTTTATCAATGAAACCATCTCTTCCAGATGCGAAATGGGATATTTTGCTGGACGTAATCTCGTACAGATGATCACCAACTTTTACGTATTCGACTAATTTCACTGGACGAAAATTACTGACATATAACTCCGCACTTAAATAGTCCGTCAAATCAGATATGTTGGCAAGAGTTGCACTCATACCAATAATACGAGTAGTAGCTACAAACGAGAAGCAAAGGCGACTAAAAGTACTATGCATGATTTGGATAATCAGAATACTGCGTATGAACAAACTAGTAAAATTCTTACTCTAAACATCGCTCATATAACTTAGGTTACTTACAGATAAAAACAGACATATAAAAATCGTGTAATGATAAAACTTACGAGAAGATAGACGTATTTTCGTTAAGATCATTTCTAAGCACGCACCACGAGGTCCACCATCACCAATCATATGTAGCTACAGTATAAGTAAATATTAGTTAACAATCTAGATAGATAAATAGTAGTTAAACAGGCACTTGACAAACTTTAAAGTATTATTGAACATGGTCATATTGTGTTCAGACAAGAAACAAAGCATAATACTTACATTAAAGAAGGTTAGACTAAACTGCTTTTCTTTTGGCATCGTGAACAATTCAATCCAATTTTGAACTTAAGAATACTTTGTAAAATATCAACATGCAAAAGGCATCAAGTAGAAAATGGATCCAAGCATACTGAATGAATATGAACCAAACTCATTTACATCAAGAGGTATAACAAATTTAGCCAATCCCGGATAATATCAAATAACATAACTACTAGAAAAACTAACAGTCACTGAATGTAGAGTTCAGTACTCACTATTTTCTTTGCTAACCAAATTGTAAATAAATTAAGAAGTTTACATCTATGCTGAAGGTTGCTTAATATACCAAACCTACTATACGAGTCATTACGTTATTTCTCACATTATTTAATCACAGAAATGTCATCCAGTGCAGTCCTCAGCGATAATTGAAATATTATTAATTAAGTTTTGCATTGTAACCGGTATTCGGTGGTTTGATGTACACAACAATAATCAGGAATCTGGGTTTTCAAAGTGTTAGTGACGGAGAGTAAAAATGTGAGTCACTGATAAGGCATGAGATCTTTTGAGATTGAAGATGAATCTTGAAAGTGCATATAAGTAATCACAGTGTATATGCTTGGGGTTTCTATTAATTGTCTCTAAGCGTCAAACACGAGTTACTTACTATGTCTGATAGCTAGGATTTACCATTTAAGTAATGACAGCAGCATGTATAGTTCCTAAAATGAAGACAAGTTTTAAGGCTGTAACATGCATAAATGAACTATATTTAAAAGAAATAATTCATTAAATCTCAAACACAAAGTTTTAAGACAGCATGGGAGCTACATGGACTACATCTAGTACTCACGTACAACAGTCAAGCTAGAACTACGCTACTGATGAGTCATATACTATAAATTAGTAGAAGAAAAACTGCTTAAAAGTAAACAAATTTTTAGTAGGTTTAACTTAATACTATTTACATGACATTGAAATAAGTTCACTTCTTAAAGTAATTCAGTGAAATATTCATATTTCTGTCTCACCTCATCCACAATAACCAGTCCTAAACTATCCAATGACTTCGTATCGATTAAAGAATTTACAATAGTATGCGCTTTTTCAATGGTAGCTATTAAAACGGAATATGATCCTTTACGTTTAACTGGGGGAATTCGACCACGATTACCAGCATATTCCTCTACCCAAAATCCAAGTTCCAAACCCATTGATGTAAGTGACCGGACCTGTAGAAAATTGAATAAGCAACACATTTGTGTGCTATAAAAAGAATAATAAATATCATACAAATGTCATATTCAGTGACTGAAAATTCTGAGCTATTATACGGTTCAGACTTTTGACCATTACTTATGGAAATAAGTCTATGAATGACTCTTCAGTAATATATACAAATGACTAATTTTGCTCCAATTAAACAACCAAAATGTTACTGTAAAGTATAAAATAGTACAAGTAGCACTGTACGAATACATAACGCTATTAATTCATTCACACTTTTAACATAAGACAGAATAATTTACATCGATATTTGTGTAATAATTTCAACAATACGGTAAAGATAATATTTAGTTCCTCTGACTGAATAACGTAGGCAATGGAGATGGCAATTGATCTATGTTGGGAAATTTGGTTAAAAGGTTGAAAACGGAGAGATATGTTAAGTTAATGAACGTGTTTTTCATATTATTCGATGAAAACAACCGCCACTATTAATTAGCTATGGGCAGTTGGTCATAACTGAATAAAAATATACGAAATTAATATATTACTGTTTGACATATCAGAAGTGCTATGCCGATGGAAACATGGATCCAGTGTACAGGTTGACATAAGTATAGTTAAACTGAATAACGTACCTTTTCTTGAACTATTGATACGAACGGTAAGATGAAGAGTACGTTTTTACCAAGAACCAGGAGTTCTTTGAGCATAAGAATTTCTGCAACCAACGTCTTGCCTCCACTGGTAGGTAGACTATACACAAGATTAGCTCCATTTGCTACGGTAGTTAAATTCAGGCACTCTAATTGCCAGTCTATTAAAGTGATATTTAAGACGGATGAAGAATAAATATAAAGTAGAGAATAGTTTATATTAATTTCTAAAAAAAATCGACATTTGCTTTATAAAGGCAAATACATTGTATTTATTGGTAATGAAAGGAACAGCCTTGAAACACCATAAATTTACTACTACGTTGTGTACCACATAACAAAATAGTAGATAAAATGAAAATAGCTAACAACGAGAGCCAAAAAACATCAAGGGCGATACTAAGTGACAAAGCGCTCCTCCTAGTCAAAAAATTATTATTATTATTTAAAACAATTTGTCCCTTTGATAAATTTTGATAATGCAATAAGAAGACGAATTTTATCAGAGCTATGTGATATATTTGCGCAATACATTTCGAACATTCTGATCACACATACACTTGTTAAGGCATTTATATATGAAAAAATAAAGGTCACTAGAAAATTAAGAGTATAAACTAAGTAAACAAAGATAAAAAATGTAACAATGTAAGTCACACTCTACCAAGGTAGGTTGAGGAAAAGTACAAATTGCTTTTGAACACACAAGGGCGGTTTGAAGTTCATTGTTATCGTCATTATAATTAGTTAACTGTCAATTTTGATATCACGAATTGATCTGAATCAGACAACCAATGATCACCTGGAAGCACTGGACTGCCGTTTCGCCCTATTATGGGACTTCTCAGCAGCGCGCATCCGCAACACCACCGGGAATCGAACCCAGGACCTTCTGGCTCCGCGGCGAACGCTTTGCCACTGGACCACTGAGTCAGCTCCTAACGGTTGATATTTCTAATTCAGCCAATTCGTGATAAGTTGCGTGACCTCCTCTATGCTATGGGTGGGTTACTGCCTCTTTGTTTACTTGGCTTATACTCTTAATTGTCTAGTGACCTTAATTTTTTCATATATAAATGCTTTAACAAGTGTATGTGTGATCAGATTGTTCGAAATGTACTGCGCAAACATATCACATAGCTCTGATAAAATTCGTCTTTTTATTGCATTATCAAAATTGTTATTATTATTTATTTCCCTCAGTTAACCAGTATAGCAGCAATGCTGCCTTCCCACAAAGGAAGGGTGGAGTTAGAAAATGTCTACCCTAAAAGTGCATACCTCACCTCATTCCACGGATTTCCATCTCCGGCAGTAAGGCCCTAACAAGTACACAGCTACGGCAACAAAAACCTCTCACAAAGAGACCGTGTGTGACCAGCCTCAAACAGTTGTTCTTTGAGCATTGCGATCACACTCCCAGGTATTTAAGATCAATCCCAACCCAATTCGCTTTCCAGGTACATCAAGAAGAACCCTTCTACTGTGTGGGCAACTGAGAAGAGATAACCGCCCTTATACCTCCAACAGCACACATGATCATCGTCATTTTAATCAAACTTCTTCTTCTATTCCAAAATTATTTTTCATACCCCTATTTTCAAACCTAAATCAATATCTTCAACCTCCTCCTGTGCCATCAGTGCCAATGATTTTAGCCCACCAAATAATATCCCTAGTCTACTGAGACCTCGCTCCAAACTTCAAATTGAAGCACTCAATGTTCGAACCTTGTGTCAAATTGGGCAGCAAGCCGCCTCCCTAGCTACGACATTAGAATCCTATGCCATTGACGTATGTTGTGTCTCCGAAACACACATACAGGATCCTAGAGTCGCCATTCACTTGACCTTACTCAATCAATATGAAGCACCTACGCGATACACCCTTCGCTTATCTAGCTACCCGACAGACACTTCTCGTGGGCTAGCCGGTGTAGGTATTGCACTAAGTATGAGGGTAGAACAGGTACTTCTTGAGTAGATTCCTGTCAACAGTCACCTATGTACCATCCGATTAAATGGTTCGGTAAGAACTCGAAAGGATGAGGATATACACCGTTGTCTTTTCGTTGTTTTTGCCTGCGCTCCCACTGACTGTGGCCTGGATGAAGTGAAAGATGAGCTTCACAGAAAACTTTCTGAACCTCTTCGTAGGGCCAAATACTCCGATTTGGTACTCGTGGCTAGTGATTTTAACGCCCAAATAGGTAGCTTGAATCAGGCTGGAAGACATTTAGGTGGATGCTTCAGTGTTCTAGCTCAGAGGACGGATAACAGTGACTGTCTGCTACAACTTTTTTCAGACAATCATTTATTTCTAGCAAACACGAACTTTAAGCATGAGGAGCGATATCGTCTAACATAACGACATCCTGGATCTACTCAATGATGGACTCAAATAGACCATATCGCCATCAGTCACCGTTAGAGGGGCTCGATAGAAGATTGCAGATATTTTTGGGGTACATGTTTAGATTCTGATCATGGCCTAGTACGAGCACGCATTGGCTTGCATCTTACTGGACGCAGAAAAAAACACTTCACGATAATCCACTAGAATTCAGTTTGGCAAGGAGACAGCTAAGACTAAATTCCAGCGGCAACTAAAGAACCATGTAGGCAACTATAAAGATCTGATCCACCTAGATGCTGTTTGGGAAGATATCCAAGCAGCTGTGGCATCTATAGTGACATCTATCAGAGACTTAAATCAACTTATCCTGTCAGGCTCCGAACACGATGAGGAGCGAAGAGAAATCAGATATAAACTGGCAAGACGTCTGCGGAACGACCGTGAGCAGTGGTGAGTAACGAAAGCAAAAGAGATGGAAAAGGCGGCGGCGCCCAACAGTGTTGTTTTTTCTTGATTTGAAGGAGGTATTTGACTCTGTAGACCGAGAAGTTCTATGGCAATGTCTTTCATTGAAAGGCGTACCCCAGAAGTACATAAATACTGTGAAGGCCCTTTACTAAAACACTATTAGTACTGTTAAAGCCTATGGCGACTTGTAACCTCAAGTGGTGTCCGTCAAGGCTACCCACCATCCCCATTTTTGTTTAATTTCATAATCGATTTACTGTTGGAAATCACATTTTCATCGTCTGACTTTTCACGAATTGATTTCCTACCAGGAGATTTACTTGTTGACTTAGAACATGTTGATGACATAGTCTTGTTTGGCGAAAGCGGCGATAAGATGCAGAATCTTTTGACATCAATAAACACCAATGCAACCATGTTCGAAATGCGTTTCTCTCACTCTAAATGTAAGCTGTTACTTCAGGACTGGTTTTCGTCAACACCTGAGCTAAAGATAGGGAGTGAAGTAGTTGAGCACGTCGACAACTTTACTTATATTAGAAGTCTAATCACTCCTGATGGGTTGGTCTCTGACGAAATCTCGGTACGAATTCAGAAAGCTCATTTGGTTTTTGTCAACTTACGTCACATATGGCGTAGGTGAGATAATCGTCTCTCGACGAAAGAAAGAGTGTACTGTACAACAGTTCTCTCTATCTTACTGTATGGATATGAGACGTGACCATTAAGGGTAGATGACACTCGAAGGTTATTAGTTTTTGACCATCGATGTCTTCGAAACACCGCTCGCATTAGCTGGGATCACCGAGTAAGTAACAACGAGGTCAGACGACGAGTATTAGGCAAAAGTGGTCGATCAGTCAACGAAGTTGTAAATCTTCATCGACTGAGGTGGTTGGGACATGTGTTACGTATGCCTACCCAACATATGCCTCAATCGGTAATGATAACTTATATAAGGGTAGAATGGAAGAGAGTTAGGGGCGACTAAACCAAAACATGGCGTCAGTCCACGAACTCACTGGCTGCTAGTTTGAGTCATGTAGGTAGATGTAGACTGTCTTGTTGGATTTTGTGCGAGTGCTGTAACAAGTGGTTGGAAACTTATGATGAAACAGCTAAAACTCGGTCACAGTGGCGCAGGTGTATCTACTATGTGTCCTCCTTAAATCATGAGCTTAAAATTACTTCATATCTTTCTTTTCACGCACCAATTCTTTCTCTCTGGACCATATTCTATATGTTAGTTGTTTTCGTTATTATTATTATTGAATTAATTTCTATTAATATGGTGTTAATCTTGCTATGCTTTTGGGATATGGCAACTGGGACCGGTGCACACATGTGCCAGGTTTTGTGTTGACAACACATACATACAACTAGCTTTTATTTCTTATTCCAATAACTTCCTGGTTCAATCATTTTTTGAATGTGCTAGTGATGCTCTGAGTACAAGTTTATAAAGTTCTGTCACTATCCACCTTCAACCATGCTTTAGACTATAAGTCGGAAGCTTTTAATGTTAAGATAATGTATCATATCGGAAAACAGAAGCCTCATCATAGTTTGGTCCCATGGATATATATTATCTGAACTCATAAGTGATCGCCCAAGCTTGAGTTTATCCAGTGTGAAGTACTAGCGTCATTTACTCTCCAGGTACCTGGAAATTCGAAAGTAATCTTTAGCGTTTTCGTAAACGCAGTTGGAAACTAGGACAGGCACATATGAATTGAATTTAAGCCGACAGTCGTGTGCTGTATGATTAAATAGGCAAAAATGTAGTACATAGGGATAGGACATAATCTGCCAATACTCTTCACCCACCCACCCATTACTGTTCAGACGTATAATAGAATGATTTATACAAAACCATTTCTAGCCTTCAGTAAAATATCAAGCGCTTGGAAAGAAAAAAATTTGCAGTAAGTGATTTCTAAGCCTATGGACATGCTTAAACAAAAAAGTACATTTAGATGGAAGTTTTGGTATTACATCTGAGAACAAATGCGGAAAATCTATTTTAACTACATTTTGATAATACCACAATTAAAAACTGTCAGCTTTTATTAAAAATAGTGAAGCATAAACCAGGTAAGTCGCAACATTAACTCGGCAAAAAACGACGTATCATTTCGAATCAAAACCACCATATCTTAACACTGAACGAGTAATTCTGTGTAACTACCTAGTTTTTTAAATCACTGTTTACGATCAGCGTAATCTAAGTAGTTTGTGGCATCGTCGGAACATTTAATATCGGCCTTCGAAAAGAGCGTAAATATTAACAGGTATCTAAAGAAAAATACATTATACTTACCATATAATTTCGTCACACCCCGAAGTTCACGAAATAATTCTTTTACACGCAAAGGCAAACCAAAATAGTTCTCCGACGTTTGTTTATTTTTAGTACAGCCTAGAAAATGTTATGATCGTTGTTGTTACCTGAAGGGCTTAAAGTGGTATGCTCAACAAATGTATTTGATTTGTTTAAAAACTTAGGATCTTTGACAAACCTAGAATTATCAATAGGTGTTGAAGACTTTCTTCCTTTCGGACTTAATAACAAAAACACGGAGTTAATATATTATAGTGAACAATGTGTAACAAATAACGTACAATATACTGAAATACTTGCATTCTAACATAGAAACCCATTACAACTGTTTTCCTAAGATAGCTCAATATAGCAAAACTTAATAAAGATTACATTGGCGATATTTTGAGCAAGCTGAAACCTATTACTGAAGAAATATCCTCCTGCTAAATGTATTTATGTACAGCATAAAAATTTAAATTAACTTGATCCAAAGCCAATAAGG
Source organism: Schistosoma mekongi (assembly GCA_034768735.1). Classification (NCBI taxonomy): domain Eukaryota; kingdom Metazoa; phylum Platyhelminthes; class Trematoda; order Strigeidida; family Schistosomatidae; genus Schistosoma; species Schistosoma mekongi. The sequence continues at coordinate 33,598,656 of CM068305.1, read as the reverse complement.
ATTGAGTAATTTCAAGATCAATTGCCAAGGACATACATTACTTCTGAAGTGATAATTATTTTTTTGGTGTACTGCATGTTAATTAATGCATGTACAGGAATGTGTAAGGTGTTTCCTTAAACCGCCAATACATCTAAACGCCATCAATACGAAATCAGCCCTAGTTTCAAGTGGTTTTTCAGGCTAATATTGCTGCTCAGTGTCACGATTTGAAGTAGCCATATGAAGTTTTAGTAATCTGGACAGAGCAATAGTAACCATTCCAGCTACCTTATTCTTAATTAACAACCTTGCAGTCACATCATGACAGAGCTCAGACCACAGACTGCTGAATCTAAAAAACAAGCTTTAGCTAATATTTTCTATACCTCGAAGGAAGGCAGGTATAAACTTTACATAACTGTTATATAATACAAGGATTAGATAACTGGGAAAATATGGTGACTTTTTAGGCCAAGGCAATTCGAAACGTCCAGCTTGAAACTCATTTGACAAATTCTGTGAATATATAAGATCACAGTGACGCAATAACATGCGTAATAATAAATATATAGAGCATGCAGTATGAGACTAAACGTCTGGAAAAAATTCAAACTAAATGAGTTTCACACAGGACTGGTTTTAATTGGAAATAAAAACCCTTAATCGTACGATGTATACACAGAGTCGATAAATACGTCTCACCCCCGATTGCTATCTGGATCAATATGACATATCAATACAGAATTCGAAGAATCGGCAACTACATTTTGATAAATCTAACAAAAATAAAGTCTTCCTCATAATTTGGAAATTCCTGTAACTACTATGAAAAAATAGGATAAAATTCCACTTGACTACCAATAAAATAGATCATGCTATGAAATTGATTTCAATCATGTCAGCGTATGAATACAATTAATACTAAAGAAAAAAAACTTTCAGTTAATGAGTAAGCATGATACTCTATGTGTGTTAATAAATTCTTTTGTGTGAATGAGGCTAGCTTTGCACACTATAAGAACATATTACAGACAACCTCATGATCAAATATATGTCCAGGCAACCTTGAATATAATTATAGTACGAACAAACATTCAATATTCTGTATTTTTGTGACGAGCTACTGTGAACCATTTAGTTTCTTAGCTACCAATTATGGTTGTTGAGGTGGGTTTTCTAGTCTTTGGTAGTACCGAGTATGAGAGTTTGAGCCACTCGACTACGCAATACCTTCGTCTAATATCTATATGACGAGCTGTTATTAACCAATTGATTACTTAACGCTCCTTGATTGAGTGTCTTGGTTTCGGTTCAGGTTCGTTTGTTTTTTTCAATAATATGCTAGCTACACGATTACTTTAGTCCTAGTAATATTAGGTAGTCATTTACTATTATTATTTATTTTCCGTTGCTTTTTGTACTTTGATCTATTAGTATATTTTAAAACCTTTTTGGTTTTGGGGCAGTTGTGTTGTAGACTGATGTTAACTGTAGGCGGATGAATATACGTCCCAGAGTAGTGGATTGGTGGGAACTAGCAGTTTCCATATTGTTTGGCAGTCGGTTAGGCAACAAGTAGTAAAAAGGGAAGTAAAAAAAGAATAAAGATGAGAAAAATAATATAAACGTTAACGAAAATGTCGGTAGGTGGTTTAAGTTAACTGACTGTAGTGACATATGCTTTAATAACAGATAATAGACCACTGTGTGAGGGGCTGACTAAAACTCTGTTAGTTTTTACCCCAAGAGGTGGACGGAATTCTGTGTGTGAATGCATACCCATCCAGCAGCCTAGTAAAGGTGTTTAATGAGTAGGCTAAGGTCGTAGTAGTAAGAGAGAGCATTTTAGACCTGGGGAGCCCTCATTAAGAAGTGTGGCCTGCTCCAAGTGTTTGCTCTCTGGTATACGATTGTGTGTGAATTGCTTAGTTGAAGACTGCGGGGAGTCTAAGGTAGTGTAGCCCTAGACGAGTGGGCTGTGCTGTTCGGAATTTCGAAAATGTTTGCTGAGTTATTTCTCGCTCCTTTGTAGTTAAGTGGGAATAGACCAAGGGCACGTAGTTAGTCTTCCTACGAACTTAGGCTGAGTCCTATGAACCACTTTACTGCCCGTCTTTGCACTCTTTCCAACATGTTTGAATTCCTCTTGCGGAGAAAAGGGGCGATAATGCCGTATGCTTTAAGACGTAGTCGGATATAGGTCTTGTCAGTGGCGAGGAGGAATTCAGGGGAGTAAACATCCCTAGCTACCTTCAGACAAAATGAAGCGCATTGTAGGCTTTAGCTGCAACCCACTGACAGTTACTGCCGGCATAGAGTGTGTTATCCAGGGTGATACCTGAAGTTGTGGGAATATCAGCAATACCTGGAGGAATTGCTCCGCGTTTTTGGGATCGCTTATAGGTCACTAGTATATGTCCCTTAATATGTATCTTATGGGTTCAGTCTGAAGTAGTGCCAAACAAACTCTGGGAGATTGGTAATAATGGGGCGTTGGAGAACTGCAATGTTAGGTTGGTTATTGAAAAGTATTGACACCCCAGCCCTTTTAGTGTACTTCCTACCCCATTTGAACGATGACATCCCTTCACGTTCATTTTCTTGTCTGTAGCCTCTGGTCGTAACTGTATTTATGTTAGGATTAGGATCCGCAGTCCGAAGTAAGCGCACGAGTGACGGGGCCCAGTTATCTTACGTCTCAATCCACTTACGTTGATATTAACACCTGGGTTTGCCAGACTCTCGGTGGAAGGCCGTTCATTTTGAACAATGGATTCGAGCGTCACAGTCATCCTTTAGTCCTTCTAGAGCAGCTGATTTGGTCAACTTTCGCAGCACCGATTGCGGTCGTGTAAATCGTGCTTTGCCTCGTACAATTCTGCAAGGCTGTAATCAGGCTGCTGAAAGCCACGCCATGAAATTGTGGGCTCCGATATTTATGAGGAATGATGGGCATAGTAATTTGATTACACCTGGAGAAGTTACACTGCTTACTCATAATTTGCAATGTAGTTTCTGCCACTGATATATGTAAAGAGCGTAACACTCATACGGAGTACTGCGTTCTATCTTTGGAAGGTCGCAAACAACTATGGTACTTACTTACTTATGCCCGTTACTCCTCGCTGAAGAGCACAGGCCGCTCACCAGGATTCTCCATTTAACTCTGTCCTCAGCAATCCTTTCCAATTGTTTCCAGTTGCTGTTCATCCTTTTAATGTCTGCTTCCAATTCCCGACAAAGTGTGCTCTTTGGCCCTCCTCTTTTCCGTTTCCCAACAGGATTCTATGTTAATGCTTGTCTCGTGATGCAGTCTGATGGTTTGCGTAATGTATGTCCTATCCATTTCCAACGTCTTTTCCTAATTTCTTCCTTGTCTGAAAGTTGGTTTGTCCTCTCCCATAGTAAGCTGCTGCTGATTGTTTCCGGCCAACGGACATTCAGTATCTTTCGTAGGCAGTTGTTTATAAATACTTGTATCCGTCTGATGATGTTTGCAGTAATTCTCCAAGTTTCAGCTCCATACAGCGGGACTGTCTTCACGTTCGAATTGAAGAGTTTGACTTTGAGATTAGTTGATATTTGTTTTGAGTCCCATATGTTTTCCAACTGTAGGAATGCTGCCCTTGCTTTGCCAATCCTTGTCTTTACATCTGCATCGGACCACTCTTGTTCATCAATGATGCCCCCCAAGTATGTGAAAGTATTCACTTCTCCCAGAGTTTTTCCACCAAGTTCAATTGGGTTGGTGTTCCTTGTGTTGTATTTAAGAATCTTGCTCTTTCCCTTATGTATGTTCAAGCTTACTGATACTGAAGTTGCTGCTACACTGGTTGTCTTTGCTTGCATCTGTTGGTATGTATGTGCTAAAAGAGCTAGATTATCCGCGAAGTCCAAATCATCGAGTTGCATCTTACTTGTCCATTAAATTCCGTGCATCCCCTCAGATGTGGAGGTCTTCATGATCCAATCAACCACTTGGAGGAAGAGAAAAGGCTAGAGTAGGCAACCTTATCTGACTCCGGTCCTTACTGGGAACGCATTTGTCAGTTGTCCTCCATGCACAATTTTGCACTGTGTTCCGTCGTAAGAGTTCCGGATGATGTTGACAAGTTTCGCTGGTACGCTGTAGTGTCGAAGAAGTTTCCATAGTGTTTGCCTGTCTACACTATCAAACGCTTTCTCATAATCAATGAAGTTGATGTACAGTGATGAGTTCCATTCAATTGATTGTTCAACGATGATCCGTAGTTTTGCGATTTGGTCCGTGCACGGCCGATCCTTACGAAAACCAGCTTGTTGATCTCGAAGTTGAGCCTCCACTGCATCTTTCATTCTGTTTCACAATACTCTGTTAAAGACTTTCCCTGGTATCGACAGTAGCGTGATCCCTCTGTAGTTGTCACATTTGCTCAAATCTCCTTTCTTTGGTATCTTGATAAGATAACCTTCTTCCCAGTCTGCCGGCACTTGTTCTTCCTACCAGATCTTTTTGAATAAAACGTGGAGTATCCTTGCTGTTAGGTGGATATCTTACTTGAGTGCTTCAGCTGGTACATTGTCCGGTCCTGCTGCTTTCCCACTTTTGATTTGTCTGATGACCATCTTGATTTCTTCCGTCGTTGGTGGAGTGACATCTAACGGGAGATCTGTAGGTGCTGCTTCGATGTCCGGTGGGTTCAATCGAGCTGGCCTATTTAGGAGTTCCTCAAAGTGTTCTACCCACCTATTCTTTTGTTCTTGAATCTCAGTGATTGTCTTGCCTTCTTTGTTCTTGACCGGTCACTCTGGTTTACCATGTTTATCTGCTAGTTCCTTTGTTAAGTGCTTCTATGATTCCTTTCCAGTTATCCTCCATAGTGGTTTCTTCTTCTTTCGGTAGATCTTGTAAGGCTTGGAACTTGTTGTTGAGAGATATTTTGAATTCATTGAGTTTGTCAGTGTCTCGGAGAAAGCCTGTATTGAACCGTTGGAATGCTGCCACTCCAGTTGTCCACTGCTTCTTTAGCCTCATTTTTATTTTAGAAACTACCATGTGGTGGTCTGAAGCTATGTCAGCTACCCTCCTGGTTCTTACATCTTTATCGATCTTCTGAATATTTTATTGATGCATATATGATCGATTTGATTCTCTGTAATATAATCCGGCGAGACCCATATGGCCTTGTGTATGCGTTTGTGAGGGGGAATATTGTACCACATAGATCTGTAAATCTTTCACCATTCTCATTTCTTTCTCCCAGTCCCTGTCGTCCTATGATTTCTTCATATCCAGTGTTGTCCATTCTGACTTTGGCGTTTAGGTCCCCCATCAGGATTGTCAGATCCTTTCCTCGACACTTTGCTATAATTGATTGCAGTCTATCGTAAAACTGATCTTTATCGTCGTCGTTGCTGTCGTTGGTTGGTGTATAACATTGGATAATATTCATTGTGATCCCCTTCTTCATTGTTTTGAAAGTTGCTTTGATGATCCTGGGTCCATGTGGTTCCCATCCCACAAGTGCATTACGTGCTTTTTTGGACAGCATCAGAGCAACTCCTTGGGTGTGAGGAGCATTTTCCTCCTCGTAGATGGAGTATAGCAGCATTTCGCCCGTAGTCGATGTTTTCTGCATAACTTGAGTTCAATGGGTTTCGCTGATTCTGAGCACTGTCAAGTTGTATCTCTTTATTTCTGCAGCTTTTTGCCTGATCTTCCTGCTCTCCCACGTTGTCCGAACATTCCATGTACCTATAAAAATGTTTGCTCTGGTTGTTAGAAGGTACTTCGGCCTAATGACTTCCGAAGAATTTCGGCTTTCACCATGAAGTGTCATAAATCCTTCTACCCCCAGGCAGAGTTTAAATAGTTTATCTTGTATAATCTGGTTTGCGTTTTTTTAGCAAGTTTGGGTTTTACGGGATGGGGGTGCTAGCCCCATGCCCAACCCTCCTCCTTTACCCGGGGTTGGGACCGGCAGTAACCCTAGGAGAGCTACAGGTGGAGTTAAACAACTATGGTAAGGATCTAAAACTTGCTTGGGTTATTTCCTCTTGAATGTAACGAAGTCTGAGAACAGTGAGCACACCAGTGAGTTCGCGTCTAAATTTGCCATCCAGTTGTCCCAAGACAGTAGCACTTTGGTGTTTCAGTACTTGCCCTCTCGGATGTCATGCAGGGCTTCATGGACTGGGTTGCCCTGGTTGATATTTAGAAAACTGTCTTTCTGATATGCTAGTATTAACGAGTACATTTCTTTGGACCTGGTATTTATATTGTATCAGGTTTCATACTTTTAGTAGCTCCTGATTCGGGCAGCATAGACGGACGACTGAACCAGTCTATCAGCACCAGTGGTCTTATTTTTTTATATTTTATTTGATCACATACGGCTTATTTACAATAAGAGTTGCGAAGAAACAGTTCTGGGCTTTATCAAGGGAGTATACGTGTACAATGGTCAAAGTTGATCTACAACGCGAAGGAATATTAAGAATATAGCACCAATATGAACTTTCATTTATACATACATATAATTCTGAGGAAAAATAGTAAAAACAGAATCTTCAAATAAAAAAATTGCAAGTGTGCATAATTATATGATGGGGAAAATCAACAAGTAATTATAACATAAATTCAGTGTGAATGTGTTTATTAGACTACAAATAATCCCATAATGATTACAAGGTCAAACTATGAAAGAGTTAACGAAGTTGCTAACTGTGGTATAAGTAATGATAGACAATGTGTAAAAAGATTAGAATAAAACAGAAATTGTACTATTGTATGTATGAAATAATCAGAAAATCAATGAAAATTTGGTACATAAATTCAGAGTGGTGAGGTTTATTAAACAACTAGTATTCCTATAATATAAACTAATTTGAACAATTGTTCCTTGATTGTGAAGTTGGCTTCCGAGTTCTCTGGTTGCTCCTAAAGAAGAAACGCTAATTATCTCTACGAAAGCTAATAGAAGAAGCAGGTAGGGGAGGGTTCGCAACGGGTGAGGGTATGTTCATGAGCTTGTTTTAGCGTAGTGGAATAGCAGGAGTTAAAAACGATCATATTCAACAGACGATCGACTAGTTGATTGTGAATGAGGTGCACTAAGATTATAATGTCTAAGAGTGAAAAGGATAAGGATTCGTGACAGTGGTATTACATCAATTAATAAGTAGACGAGCACGGTACAGGACTTATTCGCCTCTGTTAGCAGTTATTACCTGTATGAAGAGTTTCGACTACAGTGAGTCCTATTCCTCTCTATTGCGGTTTTTTTAAGTCCCTTGATTAGACTACACTGGTGTACCGATGCTGTATTGGAGGTTGTTAGTGTTAATAATTAACAACAAGCAACATTTCACAGCTCGAATATTATTGTTTTGCGGCTCAAATGCACTATATTTATTAGTTCTTGTATATAGTTCTGCAGTCATAAGAGTAATGAATCACTAAATACCATGCGGAACAGTTTTGACAATGATGCAGTATGTTGCACTAGGTCGGACACTCTGATAAAGCAGGGATTACTATACATAGGGAATGTTTCTGGTCATAATAGTCTACCCACCTATCAGACTCTTGAGTGATACTTGTAGCACAGGATCTTTTTATAAAGACGTAACATTCTATGATCAGTATGATGTCCCTTGATGAATTTTCTGGTCAACCCGGCTTTTTGCTGCCTTTGAGAGTACCTTTAGTGGTCTGAATGGCTTGTTGCTACTGCCCTTAAAAGGTAACGATTGATTTTGTTGTTCAGCTAAAAAGATTTTGGACTATAACTACTAGAAAACTTTAGTTCTTTAGAGATCTGACTGAGTCTCGTGGATATATAGGAACCTCTGGTCTCATGTTATTTTTGGCAGTAACTGATACCTCAAATAACTCACAAGAACCTTGCTGCAAATGATCAGTAACTGGACAAAGCAGGGGTTCCGAATCTTTTGAATTTAACAAGTGTCACGTTTTCGCTTTCGTTTAGATGAAAACAAGGTAAGCAGCATCGCGAATGGTGCATAGCAAGCCATGAAACAACTTAATAAATTCAGCGGGCCGATGAACCATCACTGACGATGTATGTACATTTCTGTGATTTCGACTGTTCGAAATTAGTCGGTCTTTGTGACCAGGCTCTTCGCTACCAGGCACTGCCACAAATTGAGCTAGAAAGATTTATTTGTATGGATCGCTTGATATTATGGACTGAACCTATACATTTAACTGTCACCAGTAGAATGAATTTTAAGTAATTAGTCGTTAGAACTGGAATGTAAACTAGGTGCCTTGTCCAACCAGGGTTACGTGAATAAATCTGGTATGCCACATACCTCACAAATTCCAAGGGTGCTCTCCGGATGATGTTTGCTTATAACGATGCGATCATCTACAATAAGGGAGATATTAGCGAACATATTTTTAGCACGATAAAAGTTGATAATGGATGCTGAGAAAATATTGTGAAATTCCCATTAAAATCCAAGTGTTTAATTAAACTGACACAATTTTCACTCCATCAAGGCAAGTTGATAATTACGATCCATGTTAAATTGTGCATATAAATGTACATCACTATCATTTAAACTAACTTCAAGGAGTGAGTTAAGATACTCCTACTTTAAAAAACGGACATACGAAACGAGATTAACCTAAAAAACCTGACCTCCATTTTTCAGAGGCCATCTTTTTTGCACGTCTAGAAGTAGCGGAGAATTTTTAAATGGTCACTAATCAGTTTCGAAGTACATGTAAACCACAAAACTGAAAGTACTGTCGGGTGTATGTTCGATGCTCATTCTTATTTCGACCAATATCGCTTCAGCTCAAAATTTTCTTCTTGCTAACTAGTTTTATTTTTCGAATTTGTTTATAAGGTTACTTTAACACTGTGTAGGTAAAAGCAAGGCATTGTCAAGGTTAGTTTTTTAAACGCCACATCTTTACGCCTGAGCACAATTAGTAATACATTACAGTTTAGGTGTGAAATAAATAAGTATCTCTCGTAGTCCTTCACAAAAAATAATTGTAATATTCTGGTATATTATGCTTAGGCTTCGCATAGTGTTGTTATTTAATCAATGCTAATATTGTGGCAGCAGATAAATGACTAAATAAATTGCTATGCAGATAATTAGAGCTAATATGGCAGGTGAGGCTATATGTGGCATCTTGAAGTTTAACTAAATGTGTTGCATACCTCACGACATCATTTTTTCCTTGTATCTATTAGGAGAATTGAAAACTTAGGTATTTGATTTCAATACCGATTTTGATGCTAGCACTTGGAACTAGCCACACCTACTCTATATGTTTTTGGTGCTACACGAACGATTTGCGGCTGTATAACCCAGATACTGTCAACCTTAGAACTGAAATAAAATCGTTGGCAAACAACCGGCTTTAACTCGTGTCTCCCGCCTACTAGTCGGAAGAAAAAAGATCGGGATCACCGAATAAGGCATCTATAAGTAAGCACTAAGAACGCACTTAATCTTATGTTGGCCCAACAATCTCCAGCTAAATACGCCAAATTAAATACTTAAATCATGTGACATACCGACTTGGTTGCTTACCACACACTGATTGCTTCTCATGGTCTGCTGTTATGTTTTTTGGCGAATACTATCTTCCGTGTTGTGTTCTGACAACACTGTTTATAAGAGATAATAGTTGCACAGTCTGATTCCATGATGTCATAAGACTACTGAAACATAAACTTTACCGTTATCGTTATCCTTCGACTAACTGTGCAAGTAAAGGTGGCGCATAAAAGTTACTGTTAGTGAGTTTTACAGCTGATTGCAATATTGGTATTACTGATCGTCAGTGCTATTTCGTTTGGTTTATTTTCACACTTTCAGCTGACCATTCGTCCTACGGATACTATTTTAGTCATTGTACTTCTGAGTACTTCTTCTGGGGTTAGTTGTAGCATAGTCCTTTATCTGTGAGTACATTTGGAACTAACCCTTAGAACAAATGTTGGGCCGTGTGCGGAAGATACCAACATCTGAAATTTGTGTGCAATGCATGAACACACTTCATCAAATTTTATGATAGTGATATACTACATCAGTGAAGAGATAGCAGGGTGTTCACATTTTGTAGCAAACAGGATGATGCGCATCACAGAAGATACACAGATAAGCAAACGGCGACATATACCACATAAGTTGAATCCAGTCATCTTGAGATCAAGAGGCCGACGTAAACGTTGCTGAGGAAGAGTGGCTACATAGTCAGCATTTGTTGAAGAAATCAGATGTTAAGTGATAAAGGGGAGGTTACGAACTTCCAATGTATAAAAACCCTATAATTTGGGAGAATGTACCTCACATCCAAGCTAATATGTGAATCTTTGAATTGCACTCACATTTATCCGTTATTTTAGATGCTATTGACTACTAAAGATTATAACTTCGCTTTCAGGATTTAATGAATGTCTAAAATTGGTTTAGTTGAAATCAGTAGCGGTGTTAATCTGTTGCGTCATATCAGGATTAAGCTATTTGTACAAGCAGGGTCAACCAAACGTACCAGACAACCACAAGATTTAGCTGTTGTACTGGTGAATACATCCGAAATGAATAATCAAATGGGTTATGATGCATAACAAAGTAATGCAAAACGAAAGCATGTAGGTGGTATTCAGAAACAAAGAATGCTCTACATATACTCGGTTAAAGAATCTTAACTCTACAAAATGTGAAACCATCAATTGTAGAGAGAAAAGAACTAGCTCATAAAGGTTATAACATGTAAGAGAGAGGATGGGGCCACTGATGCAGTCAGACCGTTTAGAAGAGGCTAAACAATGGTTAGTGAACACGATTTGTACAAAGTCGACCGTGTCCAGAGTGGTCTTAAAAGTGAGTCTGTGGAACCATTTTCAAAAAATTTACCTCTCATTGTTGATTTGTGTTGAAGTCTGCTATCAATTACTTAATCAGGGATGCTGAATAGGAAAGGGATAACTCGTAGGAAGAAAATCAGCGTTATAAAGAAATAAACACCAAAGCCACTTGTTACGCCGCGGGGTTTGAAGGTTGTAACCTTTTAACGCCTAGGTATATCCTGATTTAGCGACACAAGAATCCAGAGTCTTATGGGAATAGGTCTTTATTCAATAGCGTGGGCAGGAGACAGTGGAGCGCGGTTCTAGTCGTTCAAACAAACACATAACTCTCAACGTTCAATATAGGCTAATAGGAAATATAATCCCTATGCAAAATAAGGAAGTAAATGAATACTGGAGCCTAATTGTTTTGGCGTATGCTTAAGTTTTGAAGTGATCTTTTAACTAGTCAAGCTATGTTGCTACATTAGCTCCCTCCTAGAAGCGACTTCCGTAGGAACGTTGGTTCGATCAACATACCAAACAAAATCATCTCCGTTTTGTAGCTGTAGCTTAGTTCAGAATTACTTGGTGAACTTGATCTTCTAACAGTGACTGGAGCTTGAAAAGTAAGAGGGCAAGAAAATAAAGTAGGAATATCTGAGGAAATACCGCGAGCGGGCTACCCAACACCATGTTGGTGAGGTACGATGTTTCCATGCTCTGTCCGGCAATCAGGTGTTTACTCACCTGCCTCTCGAGTCGCCCTCAAGTAAAAATTAAAGAAGAATCTACTTTAGAACAAAACAAAAACGATGAAAATCAACCACACCTAAAGAATTGCTCCACTGTCTGCATAAAAATTTAAAGTACAATATATATATATAGTTACAATTGATAAGTGTTCGTTTCTACGTAAGTGTTTGGTTTCCGGGACGGCTTGGCCATTTTTTCGAATGGTATGTTGCTGTATAAAGTTGTATCCAAAGCAGAAATCGTTTCTAGTCGTGGTTTACATCAAATATACATGGCTAGTCTAAGCAAAAGATATACATGCCAAGTACTAGAGGTGTGTATAGTAAATTAAGTGGTAACAAGTTGAAACTCGCCTGGATTTTTTTTTTTTTTTGCAAATTTATCCTGACTCTTGAAGTTTATTGTGTGATTTATGGCTTCGTAAACTGATAATTGAGAAATCTAGAAAAATGATTAGTTCTGCAGGCAAAACATGCTCACAACACTCACCTCAGTTGACAGGTTTACGACTTATATTGCTCGCCAAGTTGTTTAAGAATAAGTTTAAGTATTCAGTATTTAATTAAAAAAAAATGACTACTGTTCCTACATCAAAAGATAAGGTTCGGGGAGAAGTGGATAAAATAGTGCTTATATTCCGATAACGTTTGTCGACAAAAAGAAATATATTGCTTTTTTGTTTTCGTTTTATTTTGTTTACTTTTTATTTATTTATTTTCAATATTTCCTAACTCGAAAAGTTCAGGAGTTACGTGATTATTATTATTATTTTTTTAGGCGGAAACTATAGCTGTGGACATCCTCGCCTGAATAATCGGATTAGCCCAACTAACGCTTTTAGTTACCTTTGTAGCCTTTATGTTCTTATTTGCTGATTCCGTGTTTATTTGATTAGATAAACGGTCTAATAACACGTATGGTGGTTCATTATCTAGGTAGGCCGGTTTTAGCCTATCAATACTTACTGAGTCAGTGTTTCCTTGTTTTTGTACTACAAAATACTTAGGTTTTCTTGAAATAACTTTAAATGGACCTTCAAAAGGAGGGCTAAGGGGCGCTTTTACTTTGTCACATCTTATCCAGACGTGCGAGCAACTGCTTAGATCCTTAGGTACAAATGTCGCTCGTGATTGTTCACGAGTATTAATCGGTTTAAGTTTAGACATTTGGTCCCGCAGTTGGTCTGCGTAAGTTCCTAAGTCGAGCGTTTTACTGTTGGTGTGAGGGCTAATGAACTCACCTGGGAGTCTCAGAGTGGTCCCAAAAACTAGTTCTGCCGCTGAACATTGTGAGTCAGTTTTGACAGCTGTTCGTATTCCCAACATATCTAATGGTAGGAATTCTGTCCACTGACTGGGGTTTGAGTGACATATAAGAGCGGCCTTTAGTTGACGATGGAACCGTTCTACCATCCCGTTTGCTTGAGGATGATACGCCGTACAGCGAATTCTGTTTGAGCCTAGGAGTTTAGCCAGGTTACTGAATAATTCAGATTCGAATTGAGCCCCTCTGTCTGTCGTTATTGTAACCGGTATACCGAAAATGGTCACCCAGTTTTGTATAAAGACTTTGGCTACTGTTTCGGCTGTGATGTCCGCGATCGGTACGGCTATAGGGAACCTCGTAAACCTATCTATACATGTAAACAGGTACGTAAAGCCATTTGAACGTGGTAAAGGGCCCACTAAGTCGATATGTACGTGTGCGAAACGTGCATCCGGTTGGGGAAAAACTCCGATGGGTGAATTTGTGTGTCGGCTAACTTTTGATTGTTGACACGCCGAACATTCTCTGACCCATTTATGTACATCTTTCTGAAGATTTGGCCATATGTATCAGGCGTTGATTAATTTAGTCGAAGATTTCACGCCAGGGTGAGACAATGAATGAAAGTTATTAAATATTAACCGCCGCATATTTTTGGGAACGAAAGGTCGAGGGACCGCTTTCGTCGTGTCACAGTAAATCAGGACATCTTCCTTAGGTGATGGCAGCTGTTTCAGTTTTAGGCTAGAGCATTTAGTTGACAGTAAGTTTTGTAATTCTTGATCAGTTTCTTGACTGTCTCTTAAAATCTCGAAGTCTACTGTAGACTGTTGTATTATATTCATTTCTAATCGAGATAATGCGTCTGCCGCCTGATTGTCTTCACCTTTTACGTGTTGGATATCACTGGTGAACTGTGATATGTAGTCAAGGTGTCGGACTTCTCGAGGCGAGTATTTATCAGTTTTCGCTCTTAATGCGTTTGTTAGCGGTTTATGATCAGTATAAACTGTGAATTCTCTGCCTTCTAGCATGTGCCGGAAGTGTTTGATGGTTAGGTAGATTGCGAGGAGTTCTCTACCAAAGGTAGAATATCTAGTCTCTGCTGGAGCGAGTTTTTTTGAGAAGAATGCGATTGGTTTCAAGGTGTTTTTAACTAGTTGATTAAGAGTACCGCCTACGGCTTTGTCTGAAGCATCTACCATTATGGCAAGTGGGTTGTGAGAATTCGGATACGTTAATGTAGATGCTTGAGCAAGTTTATGCTTTAATTGGTTTATAGCATCGACGGCCTCAGAGGTCAACTTGAACTCTTTCGGTTTTCCTTTAAGCGCATCCGTTAATGGTTGCATTAGTTGTGCACAACCGGGTATAAATCTGAGATAAAAGTTTATTAAACCGAGAAAACTTCTAAGTTGTGTTATGGAGCTTGGGATGGGATATTGTTTAATGGTATCCACCTCTTGTTTAATTGGTGTAATTCCATCAGGGCTTATGGTATGTCCGAGGAATTCCAACGTTTCAACACCAAAAACGCATTTACTTTGGTGTATGTTCATGCCATTTTCGTTTAGTCGTCTAAGTATTGCTCTCACATGTTGTTCGTGTGATTCTAAGTCCGGGCTAGCAATTAATAGGTCGTCTATATACCCTTGAGCAAATGGCATATCTCGAAGTAAATTATCCATAAACCTTTGAAATGTTTGTGCCGCGTTCCGTAGGCCGAATGGCATGCGTACAAACTCGAATAATCCAAAAGGTGTTGTGATAGCTGTTTTCGGAATATCTTCCTCAGCTACTGGAATATTGTGGTATGCCCTGACTAAGTCGATTTTAGTGAATATCTTCATACCCTGTAAGCCATTTGTGAAATCTTGGATATGTGGTATCGGGTACCTGTCTGGTACTGTTTGACGATTGAGGGCTCTGTAATCCCCGCACGGTCTCCAATCGCCTTTATTTTTCTTTGGGACCATATGAAGAGGAGATGCCCATTGACTATCAGATGGACGTATTATGCCCAGCTGTAGCATGTAATCGAATTCGGCTCTAGCTAATTTGAGTTTATCGGGTGCTAGTCTCCTGGGTTTAGCGAAAGCAGGTGCCCCTTCCGTTTTGATTGCATGACATACTTTTAACTTACTTTTGGAAGGTTGAGGGTTCGGTTTCGTTAACTCAGGAAATTCTGCGAGTATATCCTGGAACTTTGCCGTTGTTACTGGCGGAGTTTGGATTAAATTTAGAGAAGTGATACGACTTTCTGTACCATTAGTATATTTCGAAGTTTCTTTTAATGTCAACCGTCGTTTATTAGTGTCAACAAGAAATTCATATCTCTCTAAGAAATCCATTCCAAGTATTGCCAGATCTAAATCGGCTACAGTGAAAATCCAGGGGAATTGTCTTCTAAACCCCAAATCTAGTGTCATTGTTTTCTGCCCAAACGTCGCGATTTTAGTTTTATTGGCAGCTTGAAGTGTGACTGAGGAAGTTTCTCCACCCAGCTCGGTTTTGTTCTTAGGAATGATACTAAGTGCAGCACCAGTATCCACCAAAAAGTTCAAGCCTGAATTCTTATCTCTAACGTAAAATAAGCGACTGTTTAGGCACCCCGCGTCAGTCGTTGCGACCTGGGGAGGGGTTATTTGTTTCCCTATATTCTTCAGGGTCTGTTTGGGCCAGGCACATGGTTGACTGCATGTGGTCGATTGAGCACCAAATTTCCAGTGATACCAACAAAATTGTCCAGATTGTTTGGACCTTTGTAACCTGTTCCGTGACACGAATCTCGGTCGTTGTGGTGACATGCTTTTGTCTTTATGACCCATCTGCAATTTGCTGACAGCCTCTGTGAGACTTTTAACACTCGCAATGAGTTGTGCTATGACTGGGTCATTTGCCGGTTCTTCTTTTTTAGTATAGTGGATCATGCTTGATGCAGTTGGGGGATCCCTTTCCATTATTCTATCTGCAATACGTGCTAAGTGAGATAAAGAGGTGTCGGGATCTTGTGCATCCAAACAGTGTTGGACGTAGCATGGGAGAGCTTGTATCCATCCTTGTTTTAGGACTGCTTCACCCACTGTGTTGTCACCTACTAAGGCTTGGAGATGACGCAGAAATTGTGACGGTGACCTATCACCTAATGTTTCCCCTTGGAAGAATCTTTGGATTCTTTGCCCATCTGATAATGACAGACGATTCATTATTTCTCGTCTTAGGATGGTGTATGGTTGTGGTGTCGGCGGACTTAAAGTCAAGTCGCGAACTTCTTTGGCTACTGAAGAGGGTAGGACTGAACATAATTCTTGATAGCGAACTCCTTCAGATTTAATATTGTGTCTCGTGAAATAATGCTCTAGTTGAGCAAACCACAACTCGGGGTCATTAAGATCGAATTCTGGGATTAGGATATTCGTAGTCATAACGGTGTCTATGTCTACCGATGACTTATCCTCTAGGCTTTTCGTTTGGACTAAGTCTGCCATGTTATATGAACAATATGATAACGTAATGAGGGCAGAAAAATAATGAGTGATAAAAATAAAATACTATGTATATAAAAAATATATATATACGTAATCTTAACTATTGCAAATCAGAAGGCTTATTTTTATGACTGAATATAAAAAAAAAAGTGATATGAACAACAGCAATGAAATATTTTATTCAACACAGGGCTCACCAGTTTAACGCCTAGGTATATCCCGTTTTAGTGACACAAGAATCCAGAGTCTTATGGGAATAGGTCTTTATTCAATAGCGTGGGCAGGAGACAGTGGAGCGCGGTTCTAGTCGTTCAAACAAACACATAACTCTCAACGTTCAATATAGGCTAATAGGAAATATAATCCCTATGCAAAATAAGGAAGTAAATGAATACTGGAGCCTAATTGTTTTGGCGTATGCTTAAGTTTTGAAGTGATCTTTTAACTAGTCAAGCTATGTTGCTACAACCTTTTCACGTGGTCCATCATTTCTGTATTTAATTGAATCCTACTCACATCTCAGCTTATAATACTGTCATCGCTCTTTACTAGTAACTACATTGAGTGTTCTAATGCTGAAATGGTACGCAATAGGGCTAAGCTCTCTAAACTTAATAGGAGTTTACTAAAACCAAGTGATATGTCCTCTGTTAGTGACTCTCTTAGTGATTCAGCTGTAACACAGCAGCTATCACCACTTGTTAGAGCTGTGGACATTATAAAGGACTTAAATAGCAACATAAATTATGTGACCGAACTAGGAGGAATGAAGTCTACTCTCGACCGAGTCAACAGTATTTTTTCAGACTTAGGACCTATATCCCATTTACTGCATA
Organism: Schistosoma mekongi; assembly: GCA_034768735.1. NCBI lineage: Eukaryota > Metazoa > Platyhelminthes > Trematoda > Strigeidida > Schistosomatidae > Schistosoma > Schistosoma mekongi. The sequence goes on along the minus strand of CM068305.1, from coordinate 33,581,508 downwards.
AAAAAGATGATTTAGACGTTGAAAAACTTAAGCAGGTAGAGACCTTTATTAACTTTATGGCTAATGAAGTTGTGAATAGGCTGAAATCCCACCATAAAGCTATTGTTTATAATATACCTGATAAATTCCCTCTACGAAAAGCAAAGTATATCATTCTGAAAACTTGTAATATGTTGCATGTCCCGTGCGATTATAAAAGATTGAGAAAAAAGGACTGGCAAACCAGTTGTCCAGTCTTGTTATACTTCACATCAACCTTTGACGCTAGGTGCTTCATCGACTTCGTAGGTAACATTAGATCTGTTGCTGGCCTCAAGCATATCAAGATAGTTGCAGACACAACGACTTTGCAGCGAAGAACGGCTAATCACACTACTCTGCATAACGATGTAAATAAGCTTTAACGGAAACATGACTTAAGCTTCCGATCTTATCCAACCATACCACACCCTTCACCATGTCCTAGTGTCAGCTGTACTCACTCGGATAAATACTCTCCACTCTACAGAAAGATTACCAAATCTATGAATGGTAAATGTGTCAATTCGGACACGCTGACAACCCAGGCGTCAACAGACAATCCGCACACTCCCACTGATACTAGAAAATATGGAAATACCAGTAGTACTCTTCAAGATTGCTCTCACTCTAAGAACCTCAGTCTAGGTCTACTACATAGTGAACAACAATCAGAAGCTAGCCAAATCTTAACCAGCCAACATACGACAATGCATAGTGAGCCAGAAAAACCTGACTGCATGTCTCACTAATACCCTAAATTATCAACGCACACCAAAACCTGAGCCCATAAAAGTATGCAAACTCGGCCGATAACATCAAAGCAGAGAAAGAGCAAGGTCTCTCCTAAGTTACAGGATACCGCACCAACCACTATAAATAATATTTCACTTAAGACCAACCAGATCTCTGAAATTACCTACAAAATCAACCCTGACAATAAAGCAGCAGAGGTATTCCAGGAAAGTAGACTTTTTGCACTTCGCATCAAATAGTGGGGAGACGTATTTTGTTGCGAACCAGCCCCCTATTCAGTGGAGTACTGCCAAAAACAGCCGCGGTAAATCTAAGTACCATATCTTGAGTAGGGCAGGACGCACTTTCAATGCCTTGACAACTTATCAGGACATGCCTCATGTGCCTAAAATCGTACAGTTCGCATATTCTTTGAACCCCAACCAAATGTACTTGGACTTCATACCACTAAACAACAAAAACCAGCATAAGAACCGAGTGGGATCCACCTACAAGATACCTACAAACCTTTCTCAGCAGGCTTATTACACCTACACCAATAGTCCAGCACTTTCCTTTGGCAGCCCAATGGTCACATCGAGTTCGTACACATCACTAATAAATCCTCCTCAAACTTCAGTGTATCATGACCATGGGTTGCTTGGTTATGCCTATATGGCATACAATAACAATGTGCTAATTTACAATTGCTTGCTGCCCACATACGATCCATCAGATTTTTTCCAAATGTACCGCTATCCACAGTATTCTCTTCCTCAATGGACTCAAATGAAACCTCAGCTCGTAACGTAGCACTTTTTACAAACAACGAATCTCCTAACTCTACTTTCTCACTATCCCGTCATACCCGCCTCACTTCCTCCCCTATTCAGTCCTCACTTATTCCACATCGTCATATAGATGCTACCCTGCCAAGTAACAAGGTACCCCTCCTCCCAACCCCCTAATGACTAATGTCTCGCTGCTATCACTCCCTTATACCCCTTTTTTCCAGTCCAAACAGAGCTAATGGGGACTCTCCACTAACTCAGGTAACCTGTGACCTATCTAATTTGATTAGTCCCATACAGTTCTCCACTATTCTATTTAACTCCCGTTCCCTCTGCAATAAAATCAGTCACCTTAAATCCCTAATGTACTCAGTTAACCCATGCTGTGTCTAAATAACCGAGACTTAGTGTACTCTCGATATCTTAGACCTTACACTTCAAGTTGATACCTGTGTCATATACAGCAAAGATATGAATTCATGAAAAGGCGGAGGATGTATAATATATGTTCGATCCGGTTTTTCATCATCTCTTATCTCTCCGAAAGGTAGTGAAATTTTTGATGACGCAATATTTGTCAGCATTGACAACTGTCTCCATAATCAGTTCCTGATAGGTTGTATTTATAGTCATCCTAATGCTACTCATACTTTCACTCAACAATTAAGTCATTTATTCGCATCATTATCATTGCTTCCTATGGCCAAGTTGGTAGGAGAAGACTTCAATATGCCTTCTGTTACTTGGAACCCCTTGTATGGATCTCCACACCTTGATAAATTCTTTGGAATACTTGAAAGTAATGCATGGACTCAAGTAGTACGTAAAGCTACACGCAAGTCCAATTTATTAGACTTAATCTTTCTACACAGTGAATACTAGCCTTAAATTTCCTGGCAGCGACCACAAAGTTGTCATTGGCCGGTTAATTGTCGATGAATGTTCATGTACTAAGAGTAAAACAAACGATCCTCTTGATTCTTGGAGGAAAATTAATTGTTACCCTATACTTTGACTTCACTAAAGCGTGTGACAAAGTACATCACTCATCTTTCTTATATAAATTACACTCTTTCGAGATAACGGGCAAATTGCATGATTCGTTAGCTTCCTTTTTTGAAATA